>NQII01012868.1:0-11173 GCA_002778355.1 Clitarchus hookeri
CATATTCAAAGCACACGCTCTACTGTTACAGTTAAGTCAATCGTAAACCCACCTTAACTGGCCTGCACCCGCGTCCAGTGCTGTCAACCGAAGCACAATTAAACTATTTTTTTTATGATTTCTGTCACTGTAGTATAATACATTCTCCATACTAATGGAAAGTAGTTATTAAGCTTTTGAAAAATTCTAAAAATGCAGTTCATTATTGCACTTAAGATATGCCAATCACAAGGGAAATTTCGTGATCAGTTATACCAACAGACTGTCGCGTGGCGACACTGGAAACTTTCAAATTAACACTGCAACATAAAGAAAAAAGGAGTGGAAGATTTTTGTTGTTTCGTGGTCAGAGTTTCCACATAATTTTCATCCCACGCTTCCTGCTCATTTATGTGCCGAAATGGGTTCTATATCCAAGGCGACAGACAGATAAATAGTTTATCAAATACACGCTATGAATTTGGAAATTGAAACGTTGTAAGTATATTTTGTTCATACGTTGATCGTATTGTCAGACTACTGTTAAGTGATGTGTTTAGTGTAAATAGTTTCTGCCATAGTATTTTTTTTTAATACCCATAACTGTAGCAGAATTTTAGGAGGTCTGTGTTTGTTGAGCACTTCCACATGTGGTTCTAACATAACCTCGCTAACCTCTTTAGGTAAATTTTGAGTTTGCATATCAACCTCACTCAACTGATGCATTTGCGGTGTTAAACTAACATGTTCCTTCACTGTTAACATAACCTAACAGTAACTGTATATCCTCACTTGTTAACACTATGGGTGAAGGGATTGCATCTGTCTCTGTTTGCACCTCCATTTTTCACCGCTTGTTCCCTACTTTTCCAGCTTCTTGAATAAGGCTGGACTCAAAACCATCCGTCGCACCCGTCAGTCATCCGTCCGTCAGTCAGTCATCCGTCTGTGTTTTCGTCCGTCAGTTGAAAGCGACTCACAGCAATCCGTCGTCCGCCAATCGTTCTGTACGGCCACATTTCAGTGTGACAACTTAATATCGTAATATTTCTTTAGTTGGAGGTATGTTTTGGTTGCAAATATATTTTCAAGAAAAAAACATTCTGGGGAAATATTTTTTTTACGTGATAAGAATTTATACTGTATTATTGTTTACGTTTTAAATTCGTGAATTTACCACCAAAAATAAATAAACACATGTCCACCGCCTTGCATTTAATTTCAAAGTGCGTATTCGCGTCTACGAAATGTCAGAAAGCGGTGGCCTATCCGTCCGTCCGTCGGAAGTTAAAGTTTGAGAAATATTTGACGGATTGACAGATAGAAAAAAAAAAGGTTGCCCTGCGACTGGTTGAAGATCACGTGACCGCTGGACGGACGTGTCGACCATGCAAAGTAGTTGGCAACACTGCTCGCGTCCGCAGCACACAATCCCAGTGGGTTAAGGGCGCTGTCGCCTCTACGTAGCCCGTCCGCTTTTGGGGTCGTTACGGCGTACGGGAAAGGGCGTGTTTCCCTGGCACGTCAAATGTCATGCCGCCCTTATGCGCGGCGAATCGAGTTGGCGCGGTCGCGGCCTTGCGCACGCTGGAATCCGTGCGGTGACCCTGTAATTTTACGACACAAAGTACAGACGGAGGTGGCACCTCCATGCCCGTACATTAGTATTTAGTATGCGCACCTACAGCAACCTTTGTATGCGAAAGTAGCCTTCAAAACAAACGTTGTCATTAGCATAGTCCTGAATTTAAAGTGTGTATTTTATTGAGGAACAGATGTATTGAAATTTACATGAGGTATTTTAGAAAAAAAAATGTGATGCAAAAATTATAGTTTCTATGACAGATCCTTCAAAAATATTACTAACATACACATGGGCGTGAGCTGCTCAACATTCCATAACAGTGAAGTGATGAGCAACGTGTCCTAATTATTACACTCGCTAACACATATTTGGTAACCTTCTGGAGCCAAAAATGGTGGGATTTTGATGGCGTGGAAGTGAATTTCACAAAATTGGAATAACTGTATTCTAGCGACACTTCGGAAATTAATTTTAAAGTGACTTATGGTCTCTACACGCATTATTTTCTTTTAATTGTCAAAGATCAGTTAATCAGAAGTTAAGTCGTTTGTAGCGGAAGGTAAGTTGCACGTTTGTAATCTGCAATTGTGACTGCAAACAAATCTGCAATAAATAGAACTAAAAATTTTTTTTTAATTTCACAAAATGAATACAACTTTAAAATGTCGGTACCCTACACAAAGCTCAACTTCGAGGTGACGGAGACGTGACTAAGGAGACGTGACTATATCGACATACGCGAGCGCGGAAAAAATTGTNGCTCAACTTCGAGGTGACGGAGACGTGACTAAGGAGACGTGACTATATCGACATACGCGAGCGCGGAAAAAATTGTAGGGCCGATCTTCAAACGCCGTGTGCTCAGAGCGTTATTCAAACTACAACTTTATGATGTTCGTGTTTATTAGAATTTGGTGGAAGTAGATTGTATATAACTCATTAAAAAATTCCCGTTAAATTTGCTGTTAGCTGTGAAAACTTATTTACGGGTTTTTAATTGATCTCTGTTCAAATCTTTTAGATCGTTTAGTAACGTATGTTAAACATGTTATATGTATGTCAATCATTTAATTATAATGTTACATATTTTCCTTTGTTCACAAACAGTTATATTTTTAAAAACGTCCGGAATATCCATTGCACCAATTCTTTACAATGGTAGACCATTTTCCCACAACTGCTATGCAGTGACTGACCGGAAGTTTTGAATATTATTTATTTTGTGATAATAATATTNAGACCATTTTCCCACAACTGCTATGCAGTGACTGACCGGAAGTTTTGAATATTATTTATTTTGTGATAATAATATTGCTGTTTGGATATAAATATTAGACAAATGAGGGAGGGTAGATATATTCACCCCATGTTTCACACGCCTTTGATCCCAGGGGACGACTTTGTTACTTGTTGGCAGATATCTCAAAGTTGATATGTGAAATGCAAAGAAAGTACAAGCATTTTTAGCATTATTTTAAATATCATATTCGTAGAAAATAATTCGTGACATTGTCATATATATGTGCGTGTGTGTATATAGATATATATGTGTGTGTGCATAAAAATTAATCGTAGGTCGTATGCTGATGTAGAAATGTATGATATATGACGAAAATTATCCATTGCAGGAATTAATGCCATTAGCTGAAAACAATCACACTTTAAAAAAAAAGATCAAATTTAACTCAACATGCTTCTATAAACTAAAAACTTTTTCTGGTAAACCACTTGCACTGAATTGGAATTTTTAAACTCATATATCGTATGGAAATAATACTACACATCTGGCTACAAATATGGAATATTTAGCGTCGCTACTATACAAAGTTGGGAAGTTTCCAACGGATTTGACTGTTTCCTTAGCAAATTTGGGAACGCTAGCATGAATGTATGGGAAATAACTTTACCATTCGCGCTTTCTCACTCTACGTATACACTCATATAGTGGATTTGTGAATAATTTCCTAGAGCGTAGACCTATTGAAATCTCTGCTTCTAGCAGGGGAAAAAATCACAAAATCGCAGTACACTAAATTTCAATCGAATGGAGCAACGTATTTTGTTTATCGTCTGCATTTTTTGATCCTGAAGCGTGGCATCAAAAATTACAAACACATTTTTTCTCGTTTAGGCGCCGACACTTTCAACTAAACAGTATCGGTTCGCAGATCGAAGCGTGGTTTCGTTCCAGAGTTGCGATTAAAATTCAGTTACTAACCAGCGTGTACTTCCACAAATACATTCCCGTGTTTATTCACAAATAATCGCCTCGTGTAAATCTACACTATTTTAATTCGGTGTGTTGCCAAAGAGCTGCAGTGTGAAGCTGGCGCCATCATGCCATTCACCATTTCAAGGCATGCCAGTCTCTCAAATGTCGTTGAACACTTACAGGTTGTGCCTCTCCTGGGAACACTAATGAGTATGAAGTGGCAGGTAGGCAGGTATGGCTTGACGTCTCTTCGACAGTGAGGTCATTGGACACGGAGAAAGTTGCTCAGAGAAGAAAGAGCGAGGAAGGAATCGGCCATGGCCTGAAGTAAGGAACCATCTCATTAGAAAAAGACAGAAAACCGGCGTTCCGGACCGGGATTTGAACCCAGATCCCCCGGATGCGATTCCAAAGGTTAACCACTGCATTACCACGTTTGGTGTAAAAAAAATATTAATTTGTATTGTCATACGTTGTTACGAAAATTTGAATATTTTAACAGAATTCTCGCTTCAAGTTGCAAGGAAAGATTTAAAGTTAAAAGTTACCTGTGGTTCTTCTTGGAAATATTTCGGCAACTGGTTTCCAGGCTGTGTTTTTGTTGTAGAGGTATGAAGAAAACTGTTGTGTAATTACGTAGGCGATAGCGTGGGTAATGGGGAAAAGTGCGTGACGGGTCGGGTTTGAAGGCAATAACGCACGGGTGGTCGCAGAGTTGGAAGGTTGGCCCTGAAGCTTCGTTGCACGCTGGATGCCGTTTCTCGGTAGAAGGAATTTCCGGCGTGACCGGTCAGTCGGCAGGTTCCACGAAGCCGGTAGGACACGGGCTGTCAGGTTGCGTGCGTGTTCAGAATTCCAGTTGGTCGACTACGACACAGGGGGAGAAGTATGTACCTTGAACTGTTTTCAAGCCAGGACCTACGATTCTGTTCTTTGGAACTTATGGTAGCTAAAACACAGTGCAGACATTCATGTTATTAATCAAACGTAATTGTTTTAGCACTTTGGATCAGTCGGATAAATTATTGATTTATCTCTAGTAACTATTACAACATGTGGTCAAATAAACATTGGCAACACTTAAGAAATGCATATAACTCTAACAAAAAAAAGGTGGATTAAATTATAACGGAAAGTCTGTTATCATATATGTCATTTATATATAAACATTATGGAGCCAGCTTAACCTAAAGAGTGAACTTCGTTGCAGAATATTCCCGTACACCTAAAAAAAAAAAAATACCACCCATTTTCACTAGACGTCTTCCTTAGACATTGTACGCACGAGCCATATTTCTGTATTTAACTTCGTATTTCAACTTTTCAAAGTGTTACTGAGACGGTGTAAATTAACCTAATTTTGTTCCTATATTGCAGAGTGTAGTTAAATATTCTAACCTCTCAAAAATACAATGAAAATATTTAAAAAGTGACGTAAAATATGTGAAGCACTATACTTGTACGGAATTGAGAAGAGAATTGTTGCTCTTTAGCACCAGGCCTTAAAAGGTAAAAAAATTCTTAATTTGACAAATTTTTGGTTATTTTTTTAACGTTATTCTCCAGTCCTTCAACACAGCTAAAAGCAAAAATATTTTCTGTGGCCGAGATCGTTGTGAGTTTTATCTTACGGACTACGAATATCCGGCCAAGCGCTGNAAAGCAAAAATATTTTCTGTGGCCGAGATCGTTGTGAGTTTTATCTTACGGACTACGAATATCCGGCCAAGCGCTGTACGCGTGGGCGTCTTATTTATAACTTTGAATTTCTTTAGTTTGATGTCTGCTCTCTATCAACCTTCTGACACGATACCTTCGAAATTAAAACAAAATGGTACTCTTCGACCTGAAGTCGTAACAAATCTGGGCGTAATTTCAACAAGTATTTGTTCTGAACTTTACACAAATATAAATACAGCGTCGCTGCTTATCCAGTCACGCGGTTTCGCGCTTCTCGGGGTAGAGGCAATGGAGTTCAAGTGGTCTTCCTTTTTTGTGGGTACTTNATCCAGTCACGCGGTTTCGCGCTTCTCGGGGTAGAGGCAATGGAGTTCAAGTGGTCTTCCTTTTTTGTGGGTACTTTATTATCTGATTGCGAGAAAATTACCGCGCAGTACATTAAGAAAATAGGCCAATTTTGTAGCCAAATTAAATATGCAAATACATGCTCTGAGTGAATCATGTTTTGGTGGTCACTAGTGCTGAAACTCCGCTCGTGAAGCGAGAATGCTGAATCGATGATGGTTAGAATAGAATTAAAGCACAGAGTAGGTGTTTCAATTGCGTGCTTTAGCTGAGATAACCATAAATCATTAACAGTAAGAGAAAATACACCTCCAATTTAGTGGTGCTTGTTGCCATTATGCGTAAAAATAGCAATTAATGTTTTCCCTTTTATTGATCGTGGCCTAGCGTTTTGTTAACTGCGCAGTCGTTAGAAACGAAATCATACGATTGGACAATCCGGCACAGAGCGAATTGTCCATGACCTTTTTTAAGGTATCGTCCCGGTATTTGCATGGGGTGATTTCGGAAATCCACGAAAAGCTGAAAAAAGGATGACTGAGAAGGGAATCGAACACTGTTCCTTCCTAATTCAAGTGCGGTACCTGTGTCAGCCATAACAATTACCAACGCAAAGATCAAATTGACAAAATATTTAACTGACATGAGTGAGCATCGAACCGTAGTCAGTCTGAATCCATTCTTAGTACTGTACAATTGAAATCCACTTTCATGACATAAATTTACGTTCACGAAAATATACCTTGATCTGATTAGTGTTATTTTTTCCCTTAACGTAATCGTGTATACGGGCAAAAAGTAAGCCAGGCGATGATATGGACAGAATGTTAATAGTAAAATATTTGTTGAAAAAAGATTTATTAATGCGACAAGGTATATTACTTAAAAATAACCGTCAGCCTTTTTCAATAAATGTCCCCAATTGTAAGTGACATCTATCTGGATGCCAAACTAAAACATTCAGCTTAATTATATCAATAGTGGCAAGGACCTTTTATCATGGCTGTGACTACGTCTGAGCTTATGGTTTTGGTTTACGTTGTTTTTTTTATCGTGGCTTAAATTATGGGCTATTCATGGTAAAGTGAGCACTTTTGAAAGCCCTCTCATCAATGATAATAGTCAATAAATGTATTTTATTTAAGCCTTAGACGTTAACTTCCTAGTGCGGTGGAACATACACACTGTGTTTACTTATAACGTAACAATTTTTATTTTAAAAAGATGATTAAACGATACTAAATGGCCAAAATGAAAACGTTCTAGGGTCTCAAAAGTGCTCACTTTACCGTGAATAGCCTATAGTTGTCCGAAGTCCACTGAAATCAGTAGTTTCCGTTGCAATCAGACGTCGCGCCATAGGTGTTAGAATGCAATAAAACGCGGTTCTTCTACAGAACCATTTCGCCAAAATTCTTCAAGTTAGCTTCTTTCCTGGTGGTACGAGGTTGCCTCGAGTAAGGTTACTTCTACTCAGGTTAGGAAAAAAACAAGCTTTCTTATGGGAGAGTTTGGCATAGGGAAAATTTCCGCCGGTAGGTGCGCAGTGTTTCAAAGAGGTCACTTTAAAATAAATTTTAAACTGCGTGTATAATAAAAGAGAAAGATTTTACTTAGTTACAAAGTTATTTTATACTTGATTTATGATTATTGCAATTATTTCGTTTTTTAACGTAGAAAATAGAGGAAATCTGGTACACGTGCGATACTAGCGCTTACCTAGGAGCGAAAAATTTTAGTTGCCAAACCAACCTGAGTAAAATAAACTTTACTTCAAGGCACGCAATTCAGGACTCAGTTGTAACCACTTGTTGGTGGCAGAGAAAAGTAAGTGGCGGGTCGTTTGCACTGTCATTATCACAAGTTTTCCTGGAAGCTCTCTGTGCCAGCCTTGAACTGAAGAGAACTTCACGGATGACTGGATAATAAATATTAGCAGAAATGTTGTGGTGGATAAGGTAGGCGTTGACGCATATCAAATAACACATTAACCACTAATATCTCTGTGTTGTCGTTCCGCGGAAATGTCAAGAATGATGTCTCAGGTGACCTCCAGGGATGACGTATATACCGTTACATTCACACTATGAGGTTCTGGGCCCCAACGCCAAATGAGTGGTGGAGTATTATTCCCGTTATTTTAATGTAATTTTGATTTGATATATACTTGTCAAATAAGCAAAAATAGTTTTTATATGACGAATTTTTGGAAATTTTTACAAAAAATCAGTTTTTTAGGCTGTTATACCACATTTATAAAAGTAAACATCAACTGTATCGCTACAGAAACATTGCTGCAAAAAAAAAATAATTAAATCTGTACAACTTGCAACATCGTATTTGCCAAGCTACTAAAAATTATGTTTGGTAAGTTGTAAACGAATTTATTTTGTGAAAGCATATTTTTTGTGTAATATTTTCCAGGGATTTCTGATGAGTTAGTAAGGAATAAGAAACGTTAACCACGCTTAACGGTCGATTCTAAGTGACTTCTCTACGCACTTCCTTACTTTTCAGTGATATCATTATAAATAAATAAAATAGTGTTTTAGAAACTTGTTTTTTTATGAAATGGTTGCAAAACAAATTTCAGACATCATCCAGTTTAACACAAACGTGCAGTGAATTGTCACGATTAATCCGAGTGCATGGTATGTTTCAGACTTCAGTGCACATGCCTGCAAATTTAGTTTTGTTACAAGCTTCTGTTTCGTGTTAAAAGCGAATAACCTGTTAAAGCAGCACACCTATAACAAGGTCACTCTAGTATGTAACATTCGTAATTCATGTGCAGACAGGCATAATATGTGCCAAGAGAAATCGCCTTCCACTCATAGAGAAAAAAATGTGTACGTATCACAGTGTTAAAATGTTCAGCTTTTAAAAATAGCCGGGTACAGATAACATATTATGTAATAACTTGGTCATAAAGTCAACAAAGTGGCACTGAGCTACGATGACATTTGTTTGTGTACCCAAGTTTCAACAGTAGATGCCTGTTGGTATAAAACATTCAAGCTTGTATTGACAGAGACTAGAAAAATGGGCAGTTTTATAGGGTAAGTGTTCGCCTAAGCCTCATTTCTCCGCCTTTTTTAAGATAGCCACAAGTGAAATAATATATTTGTTATGTCATATCTCGAAAAACAATTAACCGATTTCTTTAAAAATTGGCGAAGAAGTTGAACTGCGGTACGCTATTTTAATTTATATGTTTTAAGAATATAAGTCTCTTATTTTCTGAATGGCGCGTATACAAACTTTTTAGCTTAGTGTTCTATATCTACGAAACTATGTAACATATATAAATTTAACTTTGTATATTGTATCTATTACAACAATCGAATGTGCTAATATAGAAACTTTTTGCCCTCCATTTATGAATGTTTTATGCCATTACTCGAGGACCAATCAACCGATATGCATACAGAGATTCCCCTTTGTCGGATTTTTTGCAAAGTAGTGTCAGGTGAGTAAACTGAACATTTTGGCACATTTGCTTAGTAATTTAACTAATTTCCACAAAAATTTTCACGACTACAGAAGGCCATGTAAAGTAACATGATTTAAATGGTGTCATACAATGATTTAAAAATGGAGGCCATGTAAATATTTTCATATGTTTGGCATATCTATTTAACAATTTCAATCAAACGTTTTATGCTGACAATATATATTATAAACATCATGTACAGAGCCTCTATTTAAGCAATTTTGTAAGATAGCCCCACTTAAGAAAATAAGGTTTTAATGCCATATCTTGGAGACTAAATTACCGATTTACATCAAATATTTCAAACAAGTAACGTCATGGTAGGCCATGTAAACTTATAGTCAGACACTTATTTTCGAAATGATGCCCGAGTAAATATTTCAGGTTAGTTAACCTTATCATTCAAATCATTAGACTGATTACAACCAAAATTAATGCTCCGAATCCTACCTCCGTGGTGCAGTTGATTGCAAGCTAGCTTAATTTTGCGCGTTTTTCTGAATTGGAATCCCGGGTTAGTCACTCGTGTATTTTAATTGTCGTTGTACTGTTTTACATGTTTCTGATATCATCTCTAATGATATTGCTGTAAATGAGATGTCAACGCCTACCTACCATCTAAGCTTTCAAGAACTTCGCTAGAATTTATTTTCACCCATGTAGAGGAAAGTAGGCTCGTTAGTTACCAGTAACTTCTTGTTTTTGAACACGATTCCGATTATTGTCGCTCCATCTCAAGTACTTCCTGATATTTCTACATTTATGCATTTCAAACTTTGATTTTTAATTCAACTTACCTCCATTAATATTCACCACACGATAGTGTTTGTCCGCCTTATTTTTCATAAGTTGTCACCTCCCGGAGTTTGGCACATTAAATATGGCCAACATTTTATGTCTATGTGATTCTAAAGGCAACACTGATAATACATGTTATCAATTTGCAACATGTCCTACAATTTTGTTGCAGGCAGCAGAAACGTTATCGAGAAGCAGCTCTCAACCTAAAGCCAGGCTAAGCAGTGTGACGGGCCAATTTTGGGCGTATTGTGAAACGTCAGATGGTACGCAACATTCCAGTGCACTAAAGGGAACCAGTGAAGAGATTTGTGCGGCTCTTAACATCGAGATCTTGAGCGCCTATGAAGGTGAAGCGAGGTGGGTATGGAGCGGAAATGCAAGAGCGGGGCAAACGGGAAATCCCCGAGAAAACTCGTCCGGCACGATCCCCATATGCGAAAATCCGGGGTCGACCCAGTGGGTAATCGAGCCCGGTTCGCCTTGGTGGGAGGCGAGAAGTCTGGCCACTACACCACCGCAGTCCCCAGCGCACTACCGGGCTGCGTCGCGTAGATTGACAGTTGATGATGATCATGCGTGCGTTGTTCCTCGACGCCCTTAAAATTCCTGTGACGGACGTGCTTCTTTCTGCGGAGGCCGAGTTTCCACATCGCCTACGGCTACGACTAATTCCCGAATTT
Organism: Clitarchus hookeri; assembly: GCA_002778355.1. Classification (NCBI taxonomy): domain Eukaryota; kingdom Metazoa; phylum Arthropoda; class Insecta; order Phasmatodea; family Phasmatidae; genus Clitarchus; species Clitarchus hookeri. The sequence continues at coordinate 10,776 of NQII01012868.1, forward strand.
ATGCGAGGTCGTGCGGGTGCCTCTTCACACGGAGGAAAACTCCATCGGGGAAAGTGATGGGCCTTACCTTCTTCGTGACCATGCCAAATCATTATCCCCTTCGCCACGTCTCGTAATCGTTGTTCGTGCGGGTTCGTCTTTGGGTGATGGCCGTGAACCCTCGTCTTATCTGTGCACGGCTGCGTCTCCTGTTTTTTTTTTTTCTTTTTTGCCAGCTCATTTTTGTACAAAGTTTCATTCGGGATGGCACAGCCTCTGGACAAGCCAGCTTATTTACAATTCACCTCTTAAGTGGACTCCTGTAGGGCCAGAAAAAAAACAGTTTCGCCAAGTCATTTCCATTATCAACGTAGTGTGATGTTCAAAACGGAAGTTCGCGGTATGTTGACCTTTTTTTT
>NQII01012868.1:11687-25501 GCA_002778355.1 Clitarchus hookeri
TTTTAAGTCACAAGTTTGTTGGGAATTTTTTCAATTCATAAATATTCGAAAATGTTAACCAAACATTTGCAATTTGATTGCATAATCATCCTTAATTTTAAATTATGCTTAGTATTTTACGTTCAGTTTGTTGATAAATGACTGCTGCTTACAAAGAAAACTTCAGAGTTAATTGCTGATAGACGACGGCCTTAATTAAGTGATTATTACTTAATTGTGTGAGGTATGACGTGATTTTACATAGACATTCATTCAAGCGACGTGTTGTCAGTGAACACTTGGAAGAGAGAAAAATTGTCTGAATCCCGAGATCTCAGAATGTGGCTAGCATGTAGTTGACCTGCCAACCCTCGTCAAACCGTTGCTAATGCGTGCTGCAGCAGCTTGGCCCCGAGACCAAACGCACTTAGTGCTATAACAGCATAAGGGAGTCTCTTTGTTGAGAATATCGGAGAGCTATCCATGCGATCACTTTGGTCTTCGTTAAAGAAAGAGAGTTTTCACCTGGACGTTTTATAGACTACACTCTACCTGCGGGTAGAGGCGAAGAGGCACTTTATGCGCGTACCTGTGTCACCCTTACCGCTCTTGTGCTTGTAAGCTTCAACATGCACAATACCTCAATTTACTTTGATACATTAAATGGGTAAATTTCTCTTCAACTTCGTCGTTGTTGATTTTAAAAAGTGTCCAGACAAGACTAGTGAAGACTCAGAACATAAAGAATACCGTACAAGGATCGAGCCTGTAAGATATTTCCTACTTTTTTTTTTGAGCTAGTTTTTTGACCTTACAAAACGCAGCTATATAAAAGCTCCCGTTTGCCTGTAGCGCTCTCTTACTCCAGCTTAGTTAATTAAGGGAAACCTTACCCTTACAAATGTGATTATTGGTTTTTATAGCCTGTTTACGTTTTTAAAAATGAAAATTCGTAAAATACCCTTATACTCAAATAGATGTTGACCGTACACTGCAGTACACACTAGACAAGAACTACAAACTTACTATTAAGTCACAATTTTAATTATGCCAAAATTTGGCAAAATGCATATTGTGACGAAAATACGAGTTCGTAGAGTATTTACGTCTGTATTACTGTACGTCAGTATGTACGTATGTACGTCAATAGCTAGTTGGGTGTAGGGGTGTTTTCGGAATTTTCTTTTTAGAAACATATAAACACGCCAGAGTAACCAAGAAACCGTTATGGCGGGGAACGTTCCCCTTAAGATTTTTCATCACAACTTGTATTTATAAGAACTTCAGACGAACAAGCAGAGGAGGAAACAGAGTGATACCGAGCATAAGTCATTTGGCCGTACGATGGCGCTAAAGACAAAGGGAGCTGTTATATTGTTACCTTTATCGGCAGCCAGGAAGCTAATCCAAGAAGCCGAGAAAATCTCTTACGGCTTCTGTTCTACTGAAGTTGTATTTATAGTCAGTGTTACAACAACAAGATGCATATATCTGTGGTTCTATTCCCAGCCAGTAATACAGCAGTATAGTCCATTCACGGTTACTTCACACTTTTCTGAAGCCCTGCTAAATTTCTACTTCTGGTTACCAATTACGTTTCCTTCCGCTACACGTAAACATAAACACTGTAATGTGACTTCTACATTTTAACTGTAGAATGCATTGCTTACTGTTTACAGCTGTGCAAAGAATTCTGTCATATTTCAAAAACCATTACGTACGAATATTCACAATTAAGGCCTAGAACCATATTAAGGTCAGTTTTATGACTTTTTAACAATGTCTGTATTGACGATAGTTCTTGCGATTAATATTTTACATTATTAACATATATGTTATACACGATATAGCTCGTTACATATAATACATGTTAATATTTTGCCGCGACTGTGTTTAACCCTGTTACAACTGTGGGGGAAAGAATTGTAGTATTTAACCTCTTGTTACTGATATATTTTTGGGTTATTTCGTCAAAAGGGCGGCCTTAGAAGGAAAAAATATTAAGACGAAGGAACAGCCAGTCCAGTAAAAAAGACAGTAAATTCAAACACGCAACTCATTTCGCTTATTTTTTGTATGTAGCAGCGACAAACTTAAAATATAGTGGTGTATATGCACACAAATAGGCCAACCGTAACTTCTATTCCACTCATATTTAGTTGCATATGTACTTACTTTTTACTATGATTATTTAATAATTTATTAAAAAATTTCTGGTTGGGCTTAGTAATTTGTTGCGATTGTGGCAAACATTCAGATCACAAAAACGTAAGCATGTTACACAATTGTGTTTCAAACACCTAGGGCTAAGTTACGTTATGATAAAGACGTGACTTTAAAATAAGTAACTTTGTCATAAAAAAATTTCACTGTTAAAACTTATAAATTTCGCACTTCCAATATTTGCAATCACTCTCTCACACACCGGGCCAGCGTAACGACCACTAAGCAGTCACACCCTTTCACACGCAGTGGTTACAACACATGTTACAGTATATTTAATGCTGTCATGGAAACACATATTTATCACAACATCGTAACTTGCCTAGGTAGGTTTAAAAATCACAACGTGGACAGACTTGATGTGGTAATTTGAAGTATTTTTCGGAGCAAGAAAAATAAACGTTTCGTTTAGCAACAGCAATACGCCTTGTCATCGTGTAATGTCGCCAGTCGCCACTCACCACATCTGCCAACTTCGGATTTGCAACCCTCCCACCATCACATCTAAATATATAACAATAAGTATTCAAAGATTACAATTTCTTTTCAGTTGTAAATTACAAATTCAAGAATCATTATTTTTACTGTAAAAAGTATGAAATATGCTAAAATTGATAACATGTATAATATTCCTTCTTCTACTAGCGGTGCGAAACTTTCCGAGAGAGAGAGAGAGAGAGAGAGAGANAAATAGGCCAACCGTAACTTCTATTCCACTCATATTTAGTTGCATATGTACTTAGTTTTTACTATGTTTATTTAATAATTTATTAAAAAATTTCTGGTTGGGCTTAGTAATATGTTGCGATTGTGGCAAACATTCAGATCACAAAAACGTAAGCATGTTACACAATTGTGTTTCAAACACCTAGGGCTAAGTTACGTTATGATAAAGACGTGACTTTAAAATAAGTAACTTTGTCATAAAAAAAGTTCACTGTTAAAACTTATAAATTTCGCACTTCCAATATTTGCAATCACTCTCTCACACACCGGGCCAGCGTAACGACCACTAAGCAGTCACACCCTTTCACACGCAGTGGTTACAACACATGTTACAGTATATTTAATGCTGTCATGGAAACACATATTTATCACAACATCGTAACTTGCCTAGGTAGGTTTAAAAATCACAACGTGGACAGACTTGATGTGGTAATTTGAAGTATTTTTCGGAGCAAGAAAAATAAACGTTTCGTTTAGCAACAGCAATACGCCTTGTCATCGTGTAATGTCGCCAGTCGCCACTCACCACATCTGCCAACTTCGGATTTGCAACCCTCCCACCATCACATCTAAATATATAACAATAAGTATTCAAAGATTACAATTTCTTTTCAGTTGTAAATTACAAATTCAAGAATCATTATTTTTACTGTAAAAAGTATGAAATATGCTAAAATTGATAACATGTATAATATTCCTTCTTCTACTAGCGGTGCGAAACTTTCCGAGAGAGAGAGAGAGAGATAGAGAGAGAGATAGAGAGAGAGAAAGAGAGAGAGAGAGAGAGAGAGAGAGGGTGACTAGCTCCGCTTCGCCGACAGTTTCTTCCTCCATCGAAAAAAAAAATCATGTCATTAGGGCCTACACACCGTATTTTCCGTTGATGATTTTAACTGTAACAATAAAATATATTTGCATCAGGGCTATGTAAAAATTGAAATATTTCAAAAGGAAACGTTTAATTTACAAATAGCATACCAAAAAAACTTGTTTGAAACAATATTTTAACTGTGAACTATTTATTACTAGCCATTGTCAAAACATCACTGCTCTCACTGTTTTAAATTGGTATTGGATACGAAATAAATATTACAATTTATGGAAGATACAATGTTGAAGTTTCATTTATTCAAAAATAGAATACTTTTAAAGTTAATCAGTGTTACATTCTTTTGGTTTATAAATTATTTAAAAGAGCAGGTTAACATATTACTCCCAGGTTGATTTTTCGAAGGTTTGTTTCAAAACATCCGATGAAAACGTGAATGGACTATAATGAAGATCTGACAGTAGTCTATCAAAGGCGTGCGAAGTCAAGATGAGCACGTATATTTTCTGAACACCCTGCTGTAGTCAGTTTTTTTTTTATGCTAACAACCCCAGAAGAAACGGCATAACATTTACCTACATCGTGCTATGGAGCAACGCCGATAAATGTTATGTGAGTCTACAGATTTTGAAGGGCCTCTTTATGGCCGAAAATGTAGCACATCGATCGATTCATTGACGTTGTGGTCAGTAGATAATACGCACATTTATTCATAAGCAAACATTAATCTGCTTGAAATGCACTCAACGTGAGATCTCTTAACAGGTATTTCCTGCGTCTACACTGAAATTGCCGCATATTTTTCAAAACTGGAATCTACGGAGTAAGGTAAGGAACCCAGAGAAAAATAAGCCATGACCTTTTTTTATATAGTTATTTTATATTTAATGATGTGATGGTTATTTGCGTCGCTTTTGATATCGATAAGCTGAACGGGAAGCAGCTTGCGTACTAAATAAAGCTACGGTACACACACGCCCACATATAAATGTCTTCCTGGTAGTAACGTATTAGCGAATTAAGCGATCAAATAGGGTAACTTGTTCAACCACCAGATTTCAAATATGTGTTTGAAATTCTTTAATTAACTTGGAAACCTTANATCAAATAGGGTAACTTGTTCAACCACCAGATTTCAAATATGTGTTTGAAATTCTTTAATTAACTTGGAAACCTTATCAAACCCCGTAACAGTAGCCACGACGATTCAAACTATTAGGCCACGCTCGTGAATTAAGCAACAATCTATGAACCCGGACAGCTCTTGCAGGAACGAGTGACGATAGAGCCGATAGTAAGAACTGAAATATGTGTGCCTGGGGTTAATTGGAATAAGAATATTGGTTGGATGTGTACTTGGAATAGGTAGGATAGCTGTAGGCGAATTTCTGGGAAGTTACAGATTTACATTGTCTGGTATAAGAGTGTTCAATGACAAATAGACTTAAGGAACTATGCTATACCGAGCACATGCATAACTTCTTGTCGAGTTCAGTCGATTAGCGGCGCTCCTCCTACTGGCTGGTGCCAGTAGCCAATCACGGCTGTGCGCTGTTGCCTAGTTCGCGGAGCTACAGTGGCCACAGCTAGTCGTGCATAATGTTTCTCAGAGACGCTCAGAAATGCGTGAAAGATCTCATTAAAATTCGACTAATTTTTGCAATACCTTTATTTTACTGAATAGGTAGGCAAAAATCCTAAGTCTGTATCATTTTCCGTTCGTGTTTTACGTTGTTAACAAATTTGCATGGCAGCTANTAGGTAGGCAAAAATCCTAAGTCTGTATCATTTTCCGTTCGTGTTTTACGTTGTTAACAAATTTGCATGGCAGCTATCGTAAAATTATGGCAATTTTTCATAATAGAGGATATTGTTCGTTCTTAACATGAAATGAGCCCATATTTCGTAGGTTGATCTAAATGTGCATGCCTTGCTTTGGAAGCAGGCGATAAAGTAAAAGGGTTACTCTTGCTTAGCCGACACAAGATAATCTGTAGCACTCCACCCAGCGATGGCTAGAGTTTAACCCCAGTACAGCGACGGGCTTAGAACGATTCTTACTGTTTTTAATTTGTTCGCGTGTTAAGTTTTCGTTGGAAATGTGGCGCTAAGTAAACCTTGAGCCAGCACCGGTAGTTGCAAAAGGAAAATGGTTCACAAACAAGGTCGATTTATAATATTTAGTGCACATTTTTGTACTAAATTATTCAAGAATTTCGCGAAAGTAAAATTTTTTAACAAATTAACAATTTGATAGCAAGAGTGTGTGATGTCGATGTACAGTGGAACGGATAAGCAAGGAAGGGGGAGAGTAGCATTGGATAGACGTCACAGACCAAATTATTCTTAAATAGAAAAAGTTGCCAGCAAACGAGTTTTAGTTTTTGATAGTTTGAACGAAGACTGTCTAGATAAAGGTATTGTTGCAATTTTAAGATAAAATAGGTTGTGCGGTTTCAACAAGTTCCATTGTAAAATAGTAGAAATATGAGTTTTTGTTGTAATAAATCGAATGACGGGCTGAAGTTTATAATGGAAAAGAAAGACATTTCAACTACGTGGGTAGCAAGCTACAGCAGGAAGATGAATTATTTTTTCTATGCTACACGCAATTGTAAGTAAATTATTATTATGACATTCGCATCTAATAAACGTTGCCAAGCTGTAAATTTAAGCGACAACACGTTTTTATTATGAGAGTAAAAATATATAAATTCTTTGGCTTAGGCATTTTCTTAATAGATTTACTCACAAATATATTCTATGTATTCCATATTCATGTGTTCCTCTTTGTGTTCAGAATTAAATTTTTATTACTAAAATCCGTATTTTACGACACGTGTATTATGACGGGATGGACTCTAGATAAATGTGGCAACAGGGCTTGGTACTGCTCGCGGATAGGCAGACACTGAGCGCCCAAGAAGTTCTGTGCCGGGTATAGATGTAGCGTTCCAAGTCTGGATGAACACTGTTCTCTTAGCTTGAATGCAATTTACCTGTCAAAGGGCCCGCTTACCTGGAGTTGTTTTGCACGCTTCAGGTTGAGATGCGCAAGGCTCTGAACTGCGTAGTGTTCTGGTCGTGCTGCCGGTACCTGTTTGATTTTAAGCTATAACCCTATAATTTTACTGGTGGGAAATTCTGTAGCGAAATTAAGTGAAGGGCTCTATTCCAGTTCCGGAGGAATTCATCCCAGAACATTTTTAAGCTGTGACAGTCAGAAAATGTCGTTTTTGGCCATGTTGTAGATATTCAAAATAGTTTTTCCAATTAGTGTGATGTAAAGAAAGTTGTGTTACGCCCTATAGTCAGGCGTTATTTCTTTTTGTGTGCAAACGAGTTGTGCGCACGCGAAAAAGTTTGTTTTAAAAACCTGTACTACAAACACACTGCAGCCCAATTCGCGTTCAGGCAGGCGGGCGCTTCAAGACTCCTGGAGTATCGTCGACCAGCTTTGCACTGCCGTCTAAGCGGTGGAATAACTTCCAGGCGGTCGTTGCTGTTATAATTAAACGCACCAAACAACCAACGCTGAATTTACATATTTCCCGCTCTTACATCTGCCTGTTCAGAATCAACTGACTCTCATCAAATACCGCCGACGTTGAAGAACCAAGTTTTTTCTGTCGCATGTATGTCAACATTCTTTGGTTCTGGAAAGCAGCCGCATTGCTGTTCAACGCATTAGAAGAACATTGGAGGAAGCAACCAGCTCTAAAAGGGCTATAAAGTAAATAATATTATTGTTGGCGTTCTTTCCAACAGGCTGTGCATGTCTTTGTCGACAGCCGCTTGGTCACCATCAAGGCGAACAGTATTTTACTGCAACAGAAACAACTGGCCATCAGTTGCTGATGTATTTAATCGACGTGCTCATATCCGCCCATTGACTTGAGAAACTCCTCTGTCATGCAGCTAATGTTTTCCCTCACTTGCTTCATGACACGACACGTCTTGTCAAAGTGCATTTTAAATAAGGAACTAACAACTATTCATTGTTATTAGCCTACTTTCCAAAGGACAGAAAGGCTTATGATATCCCTTTCCTGTCTGTGTGTAGGTGTGTTTGTGGCTGTGTGCACCTGTGTGTGGGTCTGTGCGTGTGTGTCCCCCCCCCCTCCTTTTTTCATTTTTTGAATATGTCGACTGGATTTCACCAAACACGGTACATAGGGAACCTGACTTTTATAGTTTTCGACCACACTGAGCTCTTACTTTCAAAATGGCGGCTATTTTAATATTTTGAGTGATATGCCATACTATCGGGAACCATTTAACCGACTTAAACCCAATTTCATATACTGGCAAAGAATCATGTAGGCATTAAAGTTTTTATTGGACATTGTTGTTAGTCAGCCATTTTGGAATATGACTTAATGAATATGTTATATTAGATCTCGAAGACTATAAAAACAATTCTCAACCAATTTCTCATGCAAATAACACTATTACATGTCAGGTAAAAGTAATTAATTAAGCTGTATAAGGTACTTATTTCCAAAATGGTGGCCATACAAATATTGTAGTTTTAATAGGTATATCTACTATACCATTTAACCAATTTCGACCAAATGTTGTATGCTGAAAATATCTATCACAAGCATCATATATGCCATAACATACGTACTTTTGTCAGCCGTTTTGTAAGACAGTGCCTCATAAATAAATAAACATTTTATGTCATATCGCGGTAAACAATGAACCGATTCCTACCAAATTTGGCAACCAAATAGTACTGCGGTAGGTGATGTTAAATTGTATGTTTTATATACAGTATGTCACACATTTATTTTCAAGATGGCAGTCATAAAGTTATCTTAGCTTAGAATGTTATATCGTTGAAACCATGTAATCAATTTCGACATAACCTTGTATGCTTTAAAAAGATGTTACAACTATCAATTGTGAGGCCACGGTGGCTAAGCAGTTAGCCCGCTCGCCTCCCACCAATGCGAACCGGGTTCAATCCCCGGCCAGCTTACTCCCAGATTTTCACAAGGTGGAATCGTGCTGAACGATGCCACTGGTCAGAGGGTTTTCTCGGGATCTCCCGTTTCCCCCACCCTTGCATTCCAGCACCTCTCTATTCTCACCTCATTTCACCCTCTTCGGATCTCAAGACCTCGATGTTAAGAGCAGCCCAGATCTCTCAACTCAACTATCAATTGTGTTTACATAGAGCATATTTTTACGCCATTTTTAAAGTTAGTGCTACATGAATAGATATATTTTAATGTCATATCTCGGGAAGCAATTGGCAGATTCCCCTCAAATTTGATAAACAAGTAGTACTCCGGCAGAGGACGTAGAAATGTACGTTTTTAGTTCATCGGGCATTTATTTTCAAAATGGTAGATATATAGTTATCATAACCTAGATTGCTATATCGTCGAATTCATGTAATCAATCCCAACTTAAATTTGTATGCTGGCAGTAGGTATTACAACTATCAACTGTATCTACACAAATCATCTGCTGTCCTCCGTTTTGTAAGATACCAACGCGCGAATAAATAAAGTTTTTATGTGATATCTTGGGAAATAATTGACTGATTCCTACCATTTTTGGCAGACAATTTGCACTGCAGCAGGCGGTGTAAAATGGTACGTTTTAAGCTGGTAAGGACCTTATTTTCAAATTGGTGGCTATATAAGTATTTTAGCTCATTATCTTTTATTAAGGAATCAAATTCCAACTTAACTTTGTATGCTTGCAGAGTCAATTGCAACCATCAAATTTGTCTATACAGAGCCTCATTTATCTGCCATTTTGTAAGTAAGTCTCACACTAAAAATTAAGTTTTGATGTCATATCTCGGGAAACAATAAACCCATTCTTACCAAATTTGGTGAAGAAGTTGTACTGTGGTAGGCCATATAAATGTAAATATATATATATATATATATATATATTTATATGGCCTATATATATATTCTTTACGTGTGACAGGCACTTATTTTTAGATTGGCGGATATAAAATCAGTTTAGCTTGGCGTGTGCTATATCTACGAAATTATTTAATCGATTTTAGCTTAACTTTGTATACATGTACTATAAAATCATAGGTTGAGAGCTAATACATTCCTTTTTTGTCTTCCATTTACAAAGATCGTCACATGAAAAATATGGATATTTTATGCCATAACTCAGGTACCAACCAACAGATTTTCACCAAATTATCCATACAAACAGCGCTATGGTAGGCCATGTAAACTTACATTTTTTAAGTGGCTCAGTCACCTATTTTCAAAACGACGACCCTGTAAATATTTTAGGTTCGTAAATCCTATCATTCGAAAAAATTGACAGATTAAATTCGAAATTGATGTTCGAATCCGACCTCCGTAATGCACACTATCTTATGGTACGAGGTTTACTGGATTCGAGTCCTGGATAAGGCACGTGTATATTTGTAATTCTCTCACTATTGTTGCATATGTTTCTGGTTTCATCGTTAATGATATTGCTTTCAACGAGACGACAATTCCTACTTACCAACTCAACTTTTAAGAAATTATTTAAAAACTAATTGCACTAGTGTTGAGGAAAGCAGGATAATTAGTTATATCAGTAAATTCTTTTTAATTTTTATTGACATATATTTAGACAATTTATTTATATGAGACTCTAGAATAAGTACGAAAATGTGATTTCTTAAAGTATCTCTGTAAATGTACTAATTAGCATTTACAAAATATTAATATACTAGCGGACACATTAGTATATTAAATACACTAGCCCAGTAATATAATTAAAGAGAAATATTGTAAAATATATTTATTTGAAATTCTGTAGCCTTTGAATGCCGTGTACTCATTCTATCGCGGAACTGTCAAACACATTAATGAGCAATTATTGTTTTTCATTACAACTGGTTTGGAATAAACATTGCAAATTGTATGGGTGGCTAAAAGCACGTTGTATATATGAAGTACCTCAAACGATATCCACTTTTATGTATTTTGTAAAATACGAATGTTTTTCAAGATCCGTGATAATTTCTCTTTGAAACATGTTTTTTTTTTAAATTTGGTTACACATTGTGTCAATAGTGGGAAAACAACGGATGGTAATTCGTACATATTGCGAAGTTGGACCAACATTGTCTACCTTAATAAAGCCAACAATGGGAATCAAAACAATAATTTTGTATGTTTTCTTAAAAGCTGTGGTATTTTAAAACACAGCCCATATATTATTTAAAATTGACCTAATTTACCTTGTTGGTAATGTGTTGGTTACTTGGTAAACGTGTTGTCGACATTCGATGTGTATACTTTTGTTGGGCCAGCACCGTACAACCAAAATAATGTCACTAATATTCGAAATTGTTTTAAATGAAAAATGTTAATTTTATGCATCATATACAGTTTGTCCAAAAGTAATTTTGCTTTATATTAAATTTTCTTCTATATGTGTTGAGACAACGTTTTGAGCATAACAGTTGGTAATGGGCACTTTGTGTTGTGTTAGGTCAACATTGCATTACAAACATGATGTCATTATAGTGCATTAAAAAGTCGACATTCCTCGTATTATTGTGCATGGCATTCTTTGACTCAACCAAAAGCTTAAAAAGAAATATGCACAATACTGTAAATCACGTAAGGCATAACCATAACTACATCAGTTATTTAACGTGGGATGATAGTTAAATACAGCTAAGAAGTAGTAAAATGCAACGTTTTAATACATTAAAGAATATAACACAGTACAGTGAACTGAAATGGTGGATAATATTTCATATAGTGGTGTAGCCACTGATGGTCCAAAAGTTTTTGTAACATACGCCCTATCATACGTTAGCGTAGAAGTACAGTTTACGTTTTCATTTTCCGCTTTTCCTGAAAACAGTGTCCCTCGAACAGGGGAAACAAATGCAGGATCAGTAACGTATGTACCGACCACATATTTATTAAAGTCTTTAAAAATAATGTCCACCTAATTCGAATATTTATTTCAACACATCGGTATTAAACTTATCAAATTTTTTTCTCCAGTTCAAACTGTTTTGTAGGCCTACATGTACTATAAGTGTTTACATTCGCACTACCGTTTATTTATATATGTTTTGTCATCTCTTTTTAAGATCCTTCAATTGATAAACACGAAACATATTCATAGATAACGGGACTGCTTGACATCTGATTTTCCTTTTCCATCATGTATTCCAGTTAATATTTCACGATGCTGGAGACAATAAATACCACAAATGCCATTACACTTATTAAGTAATTACCTTTCTTTTTACATTCTGCTCAAGATGGTTAACCCAAATATAACCAACCATCACATAACAAACATCAACAACTTAAAAGTTATATACATGCAACAGTTAACACGTGTAAATTTTCCACATGTAGTCAGCTGGTACCTTTTCATACACTGAAGAGCCAAAAAAACTTGGTAGACCTGCCTAATATCGCGTAGGGCCCCCGCGAGGACGCATAAGTGCCGCAAGACGACGTGGCATGGACTCTACTAATGTCTGAAGGTATGCAGGAGGCACTGAAATCTGCGCCAATTTGAGAAAGGGTTGCACGTCTGTCACGTTTAATGATTCTCGTCAGTCGTCGTTTGTCCCGTTCGTTCACGATCTTTTTCCGGCCGCAGCGATGTCGAAGATTTGAGCAATATGTCTAATTAAGTGGAACCAATGTCTTGGAGTAGTGGGATTCACTGGAATACATAAGGAATTATTAACTTAATTTTACCCAAATCATCGTTCTACTTGTGTAAATTACACGTAGTAACATTTACATCAGATAAAAGTTGTCATATTATTTTTGTTATCGCACGGAAAAAATATTTTGGAACACATAGATTATGGAAATTAACTCTGCTACAAAAATGTAATTTTTAGTCTATAAAATTCATTTTAATGATTTTTTAGTATTTCTATGTGATCACTTACATAAACTATATTGTTTTTTATAAATCATTGTATAAACCAAAATTGTTGCTTTTTTTTTATTTGCTGTTGACTCTGAATTTTTGTGAAATTTCTTGTGCTAAACATTTCCTAAAATGAATAAACGCAGTAACCTCTTGATTCCGTGTTAATTTTTTTCTGCGAATGTTTAATTTTTATTAACTTTTCCCAATTCATCAAAACCTAATGTAACAACTCAAATCTAACGTTCTTTCTTAGATATTTTTTATTTGTATTTAATGTGACAGATACAAGTTATTTTATTTTATTTCTCATTTTTTTTCTGTTTATTATGGCAACAATATAAAGGATATTTGTTATTTTTTCACTGCATATTTTTAGTTTTTTTTTAAAGTATTATTGTGTAATTTCTAAGTGTAATTCCGACTATAGGGATAATTAGTTTTGCATCCAGAGGCTATAAGCCACATGGAGTCTGTCGACAGTTACCATGACAACGTATGACGTGTTACAGAATATGTAAGCTAGCGCTCTCGTGATATGCGGTTTATTTCGAATGCGTCTTTAAGTAAATTATTTCGATGATTTTCGCCAGGCAGGGCACCGACCCTGTGTATTTAGCCTAGTGGGCTTTAATTTAATAGTAACATTCGACGAGCCCGCCGTATATGACAGGGGTTGTCCCGACGAGGCGAAGACGTGTTCGGTCGACGCAGAGAAGAGAGCCTGTTCCGGACGGCGCACACGAGTAAGAGTTAGCACATTGGTACATCGTGTACCGCCGCGTTGCGTGGGTGTGCAGCTGGAGTGTAGTTTCCCGTGCGCCAGGCCTGTGAGCCTCGCAGGGAAGACGACGAGAAGACGTCCCCAGTATCCTGTACGGTGTTATCTGCGTCAGCCAGTTCAACATTTCCCAGCCCATCGAGAATTTTTTGTTAATCGCAGAGCGCCTATGTCATTTTACAATTTTTCCGATAGCACAGATAAATTAATTTAATAATTTTGGACGCCTCCGCGACGCTATTTTTTTTCTTGTGAATTTCAGCATGAATCAGACTAACCCATTTAGTTACACTCATGGAAACCCTATTTGAAGCTTCGCAGACTCTACCGCAGGTAATTTTTCGACGGAGAACTGTTTTTTTTTTTTTTTTTTTTTTT
>NQII01012870.1:5534-21543 GCA_002778355.1 Clitarchus hookeri
CGCCCACTGTCTCCAGACCACCCACGGACTCCACACCACCCACTACCTCCACATCGCCCACTGTCTCCAGACCACTCACTGCCTCCACACCGCACACGCCTGAGCCCCCACTCGGAATGTGTCCCGACACAGAAAATTCCATGCAGGGCTCCGACTCTCTGGTCGGCAGAGTTGCGCTATCGATCTGGCTGTACGGGTGGACGACAATGTCTGCCGGCGTCTCATGACCAATGCAGAACTTCGTACGCGATAAATAATGTCTTAATTATTTCGTATTTTAGTGAATGTCAGCTAGGGTGGGTAAAGAGATTTGGGTGACTCTTAACAGCGAGATATTGAGAGCCAATGAGGGTGAAGTGAGGTGAGTATGGAGCAGCGCCGGAATGAAAGGGCGGGTGAAACGGGAGATCCACGAGAAAACCCGCCGACCAGTGGCATCGTCCAGCACTATTAGCACTTGCGAAAATCTGGAGTGAACCGGCCGGGGATTGAAACCGGTTCGCCTTGGTGTGAGGCAAGCAGTCTAACCGCTCAGTTACCATGACCCCCTAAGGTCAGTTAGGATAAATATGTATTTCCGGCAAGAGTATATCTCTTCAACTCCTTACATACCTCTCACACACCGAAACGGTTGGACGACCGACGTTAAAAAAAATATACAGGACATCCATACTTCTTCAGTTCGCGTATGCGCAGACATTTTGATTAGAAACCGACATTGGGAGAACAAGTCATGGAACCACGCAATACTTTTATAAAAAGTTTNTGCGCAGACATTTTGATTAGAAACCGACATTGGGAGAACAAGTCATGGAACCACGCAATACTTTTATAAAAAGTTTAAAAAAAAAAGTTAACGAGTTTCCAATTTATTTTAGCAACACTGAAACCAAATTTTGTAATTTTTAAATCCAAATTTACGTTTGTGCTTGATGTTTAATAGCAGATACCGTAGACCAAATATGAGGTAGACCTNTAATTTTTAAATCCAAATTTACGTTTGTGCTTGATGTTTAATAGCAGATACCGTAGACCAAATATGAGGTAGACCTAATTTAGTCTCCTGCTAATGTCCCCAACACTGATTCACCTCTCGCTAATACAACTGTCAAAGTCACATTGTCAACAGTGTTGAGCGAGTCTGTTTTATGTTTGGATTTTTAACAGACCCACATTTTCATATTAATAAAATAAACTTCTTTGACTAACTTCAATATATTCTAATTTCATTGGAATTTGGTTAGAGAAAATATACAAACAAATATCCCAAAGCACTTGCTTACAGTAGTAATATTCTGACCGCAAATCATGCATATCCACGTTGTTTTTGACAGTGATATTAGGAGAGAGCAGTTCAATGTTTGAAANTATTCTGACCGCAAATCATGCATATCCACGTTGTTTTTGACAGTGATATTAGGAGAGAGCAGTTCAATGTTTGAACACTGAGAGTGGCTACTGTGCAGCTAGAATGTGCAGTGCATCCCATTTTCCCTCTATGGCAGATACACTGTTAATTCAGTACTTTTAAAATCAACCTTTGAAGAAAAGATTGCCCCTAACTGCATATGATTTAACGGAAGCACTAACTTACATGGTCGCTGCAAATTTAGCAACAACGTAGGAAAATTAGCTCCGTATCTTAAGGTATCATTAAAAGTGNTAACTTACATGGTCGCTGCAAATTTAGCAACAACGTAGGAAAATTAGCTCCGTATCTTAAGGTATCATTAAAAGTGTGACGTAAAATTTCATAAACACAGAATTTACTTTATTTACTTTCTTTTCTAGTTATCTATTTAAGAGCCATAATTAGAATACTATTAAATATTTACGTTCTTAACAATTTCACTGTTACATTAGATCGACGCAGGCATAGATCACGCTCATAGCAATGTTAATTTCATATGTACTGTAAGGATACAGAATGAGCAGAGAAGTAGATCCTGAGGAGGGCTTTTAAAATTGGTTAATTAATCGCAATCAGCCTTTACAATCGTACATTATTGTGCTACGGCAGAGATAATAAATTAGGTCGGTGCAACTGGGCCTGCTAAATCATAAAACTATTACTGGGAATTCGAAAGTTAGATAAAATTCTTTCAGACCATATCAAAATGGACTCCTAAGTGTCGTCACTTTGTATGAGCTACTCTTTAGATAAGTGAGATTTACCTAACATTAGTAGAAATATTTCTCGGACTGCTTAATCATTAAATCCAGTATTTTTCTGTAGCGATAAAATTGCTTCTAATGCTAAAGAACAAACGCAACAGGCTTAAAGAAAATGTTTTCGTGAATTTGCAAATGTCTGTATTACTAAAAACATCTACTTCATTCGAAAATTTCTCTTTACAATGCAGCCAGCCGATTGGTAGGAGTGGAGTACGCAAAATCTCTAAATGTAGCATGACGCTGCCCGTCAAAATACCACAAACTTCACTGTTACCAGTTAACTGCGTTTTTAAGGGTAGTTATGTAAACCACCAAAAGTCGTACAATGCTCCAGTNAAACTTCACTGTTACCAGTTAACTGCGTTTTTAAGGGTAGTTATGTAAACCACCAAAAGTCGTACAATGCTCCAGAAAAAAAATTCCATCTAAATTTTATTTGATATTTTTTAGTAATAACCACTTATGGGCAGCATTTAAGGCTCAATTTCACCCCTTTTGCAGAAATTCTTCGTCTTCATGTCATAATTTCAGTTTCAGAGGTATTACTGGAAATGTTTGATTATACAAAATTTACAATTTACTAATTGTTTAATACTTTTGTATCTAATTTGCACTGTGTGTTATTTCCTGCTTGCAAAAAGGCAGAAACACATTGATAAGATATAAATATGTTTCTGACTTTTTACAACAAGCAGAAAACACATAAATAATATTACGCACAAAAATATAAAACAACTTGAAAATTTATAATTTTCTACAATCGTACATTGTCAGTAATTAATATGAATCTGAAATTATGACGCGAAAACGAATAATTTCTGCAAAAGGTAATAAGTCGAGCCTCAAGAAGCGGTACAAGTAAGTATGCAAGTATTTGTATCCTATTGATCTCCGAGTTGTATTTTCTAACAATAAAGGAATAAAACATGTCTTTTCACGATCATTTCTAGGTTCGGATATTGCGGTAACGGATATACGAAATAGTATAGAGCTACGCATCATACATGTATCGTAATTAAAATTAACTACATGATAAATAAATATCACAGTCATAGCTGAAAGCCCCGCAAAGAGGTGTCTTGCCAACTGCATGTCAATTCACTGCTTCTCCATAGAGATGTTGAAGCGCTGTGTCGGGATTACCACGACTTCACGTTCCACGCAACACGCATCACGTTAGACTTTCACGTCTACGTAACGCGTGGCCTTTTCTGGATCTGTATTATGATGCATCGCACGAGCATGTTAACTTCAAGCACCGAATTTAAAAGGTTGCAAAATATGTCCTTGCTTTTCAAGTTGAGAACTTTTAAAATAAAAATTTCACAGGTTTATTTGTGTCAAAGCTATGATGTGGCTAAGAATTGATCGTGGAAGTTCCGCGTTAGTGATTTATTTAAACTCTGGAAACTTCGTGAACCTTGATACCGCCCGCCCCGGCGAAAACCTCCCAATCGGTAGTATTTTCTACCATGGTAAGCATGTGGAAAATTTGCATAGGAATCGTGCTGGCTGTGATGGCAGGACTCGGTTATGAATATATTTACCCGATGATTATTACTGTCAAAGCGTAGTGGACCTCTGAAATCTCGTGGCTGCGGGCCTTGGCAGAGAGGTGGGGAGCGTTCAGAGTTCGGGGGCCTCTTATTGTCCCTGTTGTCTTGCTGTCTTTGCTCTCGCTCTATGCTGTCAAATGCCAGCAGATCCTCCCTGAAAGCGGCTTAGCTGTTGTCATGCCTACCTGTCCAATGAGACTGATATTTAAATGACAGTTGCCTCAAAATCATGGCAATAAAATCTTCATCGGTTACAGGAGGCTTTAAAGGACGGGAACTTTCATACATTTGTGACAAATGAGCTTCGAGGTGTTTTTCTTTCTCTGGCACGATGCGTTCGGCATGCAGCTGCGCCGTAAGATTTCCTTTAATTTTCCTATTCCAGAAATGGTCAAGGAATTTTGTTTTGAAGTCAGTGTATGTGGTGCTGTGGGAACGGGTTACTTCCCACCACTTTTGAAATTATGCTTGTGGTTCAGTTAACGTACGCTGGAGAATTCGAGCTTGCTCCACCATCTGTTGCCTAATTCTCTAGCCTCACTAGCCTGCTGTTCTGTAATTGCAGCTAGTCTGGACTTTTATCTCTCAACTTCTCTGGATTCTCTAGCCTCACTAGCTTGCTGTTCTGTAATTGCCGCTAGTCTGGACTTTTATCTCTCGACTTCTCTGGATTCTCTAGTCTCACTAGCTTGCTGTTCTGTACTNAACTTTTATCTCTTGACTTCTCTGGATTCTCTAGCCTCACTAGCTTGCTGTTCTGTAATTGCCGCTAGTCTGGACTTTTATCTCTCGACTTCTCTGGATTCTCTAGTCTCACTAGCTTGCTGTTCTGTACTGGCAGCTAGCTTTGGCTCTAATCTTTTGACTTTTTGTCTGGATTCTCTATCCTGCTGTTCAATAAAGGCTGCGATTTGCTACAGTAACCTTTGTGAGCTACTGTCAATATTTGCATATTATGTGCAGTGGACAACATTTTGGTCAATTGTCTGTGTTAAGGGAACGGTGGTGTTTCCCTGCTGTGTTGTATCTGAAACTCCAGCGGCAACTGACTGTACCAATTCGATGAATTCTGCCATTTCATCAACTGTATATTCCAGTTTTCTGTATAGTTAATAGGTGTAGCGCAACGTAGGTTTGGGTTTTAGACATTGTTAAATAAACTTTCCACACAGGAAATAAAGTTTCGTCTTCATACCCACCATGTTGGTATCGAATTATTAATATCAAAAGAGTGTAGTATTAAACACAGGTGCTGCTGTCTGCTGGCTGGAGGTGACAACACTGCGGATTTTCTCACAGAAACCTTCAAGCTGTCCGGTATTGGTTTCTGATGTATTTGTGTCTAGGTTGGTAAACAAAATAAAATATTATGTTTGACTGTAGAAATTCTGCCAGTGAAAAGTTGCATGAAGGTGCAAGAAATGAAACTTATCTGTTGAGTAGCGTAGTTCTGTACGAGTCCCTGTTTCACGCAATTCCAAAACAAAATTGTGGCTGTTCATCTGGAAAGAATTCTTAATGCTGGTATCTTCTTTTTTTTTTCCAAGTAAATGAAAATATGTTTGCAAGATAATATTCGAAGCAGCTTCCTAATGCCGTGTTTTTTTCTGTTATTTTTTAAAAAAACTCTGTTGTCCTAGCTACCGCACAAAATTGTGCCAACTTTCTCATATTCTAATAACTTCTTAATAAAAACACTGCTAAATTACTCTTTCTTTCATACTGCATTTAAAGACTGTCGTGTAACGCCTTTTGAGTAGAAGCCTCGCTGACCCCCTTCGCGAGCGCCTGCCAGTTGACACGTGTCACGAGGCAGGTGAACAGCCAGAACAGATCGCAGTTACACGTGTCAAGGTTGTGCCGAGTAAGAGCTGGCATATCGCCGGAGCACCCGGATAGTGCTACGTACATATGTAGGAAAGCGGGAGAAATCGCAGAGTCAAGCAAGAGCACCTATAGCAACCCCGTGAGATCAGTTGAGAACCGAGATATCACAAAATAATCATGTGAATTTCGCAGGAATTCAGAAAACACGCACTGCGAAGGAATAGCTGACAGAGCAAGCTAGGAGCAAAGTGCACCCCCCAACCTTCAGGAATCAGGGCACGTGTTTTGAAAGGCATTGTTCTGCTTTCTTCCACCTCACCCCCTCCCCCAATAATAGAGACACTTGCCAACACTTAAGGGGAGAGGCTGGCGAGCATAAAAACACATTTACTAGAGAAGTGGGGTGGGACAAGTTTATTATCACCGCGCCGAGGGAAGAGTTGCGTCAAGGAATCGCGAGAAGACGTGAGCACGAGTCCGAACCGCAGTCTAGGGAGACGACACCGAGTGCGGGCCTTTTTCCAAGGCCTACCACTTCGCCGGAGCTCATCCCCAGATGACAGCCTACCAACACCCACCACAGAGTTAAGTATAAAAGTCGCCGCCCAGAGAAGCCCCACTCCACCATGAAGTCGCCCAGTTAATACGAATAGCCAAATTAGAATACCACACCTCGGAAGTGTTACTGTATGTGTTTTTTGTTCAAACTCGAGACAATATAATTATCCAGTTAAGTGAAACGTCAAAAGACTACCTCATTGCAATACCCTTAACCTTCTAGGCATCTTATAGTCTTTGCCACCAAACATTAACAAAATACGCTACGAACCTTTAATATGTTAATTGACGTGGGGCCGAGATAAGCCTGGATCAAGTTAAATTGGCGCCCTGACGATTGGTGTAGCGTCAAGACAATAAACGAAACAACTATAATTTAACCTTGAAACAAAAATTGGAATATGATAAAAAAAACATCTTTAGCATTCCTGATAATAAAAACCAATACTCACACTTCTTGTTATACAATCAAAATGAAACATAGGGTTAAATAAAATATCTAGTGATCTGAACTGAGCTGCATAGAGAAATTATTAAAATAAATATGTACATTCTTCCAAACCTTAAAATAGAGATAAATTAAATTTATTAAAGTGTTTAAGTTTGCGAACTTCATAATTAGTAAACATTAGGCACTATATGCAAGTATTTTTATATTCTTGTGGAACACAGTTTGGAAACTTTAGTAATACATAAACTCTCCAAATACTTTGGAATTNCATGGTTTCGTAAAATTAGCATAATAAGAGAAAACGTTAATATTGACATAATTTTGAAAATAAATGACTGACCAAATTGAAACAAATACATTTTTCTGGCCTGCAATAGTATTACATGTTGTCCAAATTTGGTAAAAATCGATAAAAGTTTTCCCGATATATGACATAAAAATTTTATTTCTTGTGGCCCTATATTACAGAAGAGCGGAGAAAAGTGACTATTTGTTAGCATATATGATGCCTGTAATCGATACTTGAAGCATATAAAATTTAGTCAAAATTGGCAGAACGGTATGGTGGATACATAAAATAAACCAGCAATATTTGTGTGACAGCCATTTTGAAAAGAATTGTAATATCGATTTAAATGGTGTGTTTTTACATGGTATACCATGGTATTAGTCATATGCCAAATTTGACGAGAATCGGTCATGTAGTTTCGAGATATAACGTAAAATATTTACATATTCATGAAGTGCTATTTTCCAAGATGGCCGAACAACAACACTATTCATGACTAAATTAAGTGTTTACTGGATGCATTGTCAAAATATAAAATTTGGTTTAAATTGGTTGTTGTTCCCGAGATATGACATTGCACCCTAACCTTTAAATTACCACAGTTTTGAAAGTAACTACAAAATTTAAATGTCCATACTATTCACTTTAAGCGTTGTCACAAGGCAGAGCTTGGTGAAATTTGGTTAATGTGTTCAAAAGTTTTTAAAGGACACACATATACACACAAAGGCACATGCATTCCCCAAAACACCCCCACAATCTGCTTCCCCATGCTGAGGCAGGCATTTGTCTTAGTAACGAGGGTTAATTTGTGCTATAAGTTCAGGGATCCAGTGTTGAAGTTGTTTGACCACAAAAATAAAACAGATTCTATAGCTCTGCCAACAAAAATATACGAAGTGAAAAAGATAACTTGCTAATCTTTGTTATACGTATTCATCAATAAACAAATTGTATTCCAATCTGCAAGGAAAGGACAAAAAATTACTCATTGTCGCAAAAAGTGAAAACGACAGTAGTGAATGCATCTGCCAGTGATTTAAATAAAAATATTCGAAATGTGATTCATAAATATTATTTGACATTCATCAGAGATACATTTTAAAATTACGTTATAAGTCTTTCCAAAAATTCGTATAATTTTTATAAGAAAGCCATTAGTTTCATCACATTAGGCGGATTTTACCTGTCGGAAGAAGACAAATTGACCGAGCTTAAAAGTGATAGGAGCTTTTAGTTTAAATTTAAAGAAAAACATTGAAAATATTCTGGTGTTAACTTCATCAAGACTTTCTGCATCTGACTCAACAAGCTCTCGTGGGATGTTGTAATTTTTGATAACGTATTCCTGTGAGACTGCATTTCCTGTGATGACTAAAAGTAAAACAATGAAACGTGGCAGTTTGAAAATTCCGAGTGCGAAAATGCTCTGAGTATAATAGTTATGATGTTTCTAGCACAAGGGCACGGGAGGACATGCACCAAGCGCCGATTATGCACTGTCATTCTGATCGTCCGACGGCCTGTTTATCTTAAAATTCCCTTTTTCCTCCCTTGAAATAGACCATTTTTTGCTTAAATTTTCTTTCATTCCCTTTAAATTTCCCTTTTTTCCTTTACAATTTCACATTANGAAATAGACCATTTTTTGCTTAAATTTTCTTTCATTCCCTTTAAATTTCCCTTTTTTCCTTTACAATTTCACATTAATCCCTTAAAAAGCGCCAATATCCCTCATTAAAAAAAGCGAGCCCCTGTTTTGCAAAAAGGATTTATTGCAGTGATTTGGCGGGCTCGTTTTTTGCATGTGACCTTGATCTTAGACCTTGACCTTGTGCCTGGTGACCTTAGAAAATCTTGAACACGAAAAATCCAAAAAAGCCAAAAAATTACATAATTCCAAAAAAATTACCAAAAATTTAAAAAGTTAAAAAAAAAGTTAAAAAATGCTACAACATTATTTAAACATTTACATGTAGGAGGTGCGGGGTTCGAAGCCAGGTGGATCACCTTAGCTCCCGGCACAACCGGCCCTTGCCANAACATTTACATGTAGGAGGTGCGGGGTTCGAAGCCAGGTGGATCACCTTAGCTCCCGGCACAACCGGCCCTTGCCAGGTTGGCCAGTGTCCATATCATCAACAATGTTAGATCTCGATGACCTTGACCATATGCATTGACCTTAGATGTCCTTAAAGCCAAACCATTCTAAAAAAATTCCAAATTTTTTAAAAATTCTAACAAATTCTTTAAAAAACCCTTGACACTTGAGTCAAGACACTTGACTCAAAAGTCATGACATTCGACCCAAAATTCAAGACTCAAGACCCAAGTTCAAGTCTCAAGACTCAAAACTCTTGACCCAAGAACNAAATTCTAACAAATTCTTTAAAAAACCCTTGACACTTGAGTCAAGACACTTGACTCAAAAGTCATGACATTCGACCCAAAATTCAAGACTCAAGACCCAAGTTCAAGTCTCAAGACTCAAAACTCTTGACCCAAGAACTTTGACAATTAACCTTAAACCCAAAAAATTAAAATATATCCTAATAATTCTGAAATTCCTAAAAATTCTAAAATGTACTAAAAATTTTTAAAATTAAAACATTTATAAAATAATAAAAATTAAAACTTATACACTTCCAAAAATTTACAAAAATTATACAAACAAATATTATTAAAAAAATTATTTTAAAAACTTACATTTCAGAAGGTTTCCTCAACACCACGTCCTGCAAACGATTGACCCCATCCAATCAGTCACACTGTAGTAACTATACCTTCCCCTACCAATGTTTCTTATTGGTTAATTAGTCGGCAACCCTCCAACTCCCTCACATTTACTCATTCTGACGAATGCACTCCACCCATCATAATCGTTTTTTAGTTTGTCATTTGTTTACTTTTACATTACCTCCGTAACATTATTGTATTAATGATCGATTTTGCTGCCAGAGGAACTGTCTATTTAGCAACCGTGCTGGTTGTTGACGACCTTGAACGTATCCCGATGACATTGAACTCGAAAAATCGAGAGAAATCGCAGTCCATACAATTGTCAATTACTAGCTGGTCACATCAAGAGACCACACAAACTAAAAATTCTAATTAACGACTGACTGCACGCAAAGCCGACTCCACCCAATACTAACTCCACCCAACACCGACTCAACCAAGACTAACTCCATCCAAGATTAACTCCATCCAAGACTAACTCAACCCAAGACTGACTCCACCAAAGACTTACTACACCCAAGAATGAACCCACCCATGACTAACTCCACCCATGACAACTCCACCCAGGACAACTCCACCCCACACTAACTCCACCCAAGACTAATTACACCCAAGACTAACTCCACCCAAGAAGGTTCCTAATGAGGCTGACTAAGCCCAAGACTAGTTCCTGACGAGACCAGTTCCTACAAAACAGGATAGACCAACCGACACGACAAACCTGCCATACTGCCCACTTATACAAACAAACGATGATGAACAATATCGAAAAAAAGTATCCTAATAATAGTCTTGTGCTAACCTCTTCGCAGAAAATCTTCGCACATCTTCGCAAAACATTTCTATCAGAGCTGACCACATCCACTTAGCAGACCAACTTTCCAGACCAACTGACCAAGCCAACCAACTAGTTGTGAAATATTCCTCAAAAATATTCCCCTCATCTCATTTGTTCGCCATATAGAACTTAGTCAATTAAAAACGACCCGAGTAAGGCATAATAATTCAAATATAACTATATTCCTGCTACTACATGGAATCACATATATTTGATCTAAAACAGACTCTCAATTGATTGTTTACTCCCCATAATTAATAAGTCATTCAGAGTATCAGAAGGGACTGTATAAGAAATCAAACGCACATTAATATATACATAGATTTTATTTATTTACTTACTATATACGAGGGTTATTCGGAAAGTAAGGTCCGAATCGCCGTAGCTAATCGAATGTCGCGCGAACATTGTAACGCACATGCGCACTTACTCCCGGCATGCCTTGCTCGTCAAACGACGCCATTTGCATTGGTATTGTTGCAGTGTGCTGTTTACAGTGTCAGTTCAAAATGTTCAAAACAATTGATCAGCCCGCCGACTGTGAAATACGGCCAGTGTTTCGGTTCTTGACAGCAAGGAACGTTTCAGCAGCGGAAGTTCATCGACAGGTAAGTCAAGTGTATGGCCCCAATAAGATGAGTGACATCAAAGTGCGTAAGTGGGCGAGAGCTTTCAAGGATGGACGGGAAAATATCCATGATGAACCGTGATCGGGCCGACCATCAGTGATCACAGAAGATTTGGTGAAAGCTGTGGACGAAAAGATGCGTGAAGACCGGCGATTCACAATTTCAACTTTAGCATTGGAATTTCCGAATGTGGGTAGAACAACTTTGCACAAAATTGTCTCTGAAAATTTTCAATTTCACAAATTGTGCGCACGTTGGGTTCCCAGGCTGCTTACTGAGGAACACCAAATGAAAAGAATGGCTTGTGCTCTTGATGTTTTAGACCGATATCATAAGGAAGGTGATCAATTTTTAGAGAAGATTGTCACAAAGAACGAGACGTGGGTTTCTCACGTGTCCCCAGAGTCTGAACGTCAGTCAATCGAATGGCGTCACCCGACATCGCCAGTCAAAGTCAAGGCCAAGCACACAATCTCAACATGCAAGGTTATGACAACCGTATTTAGGGATAGACATGGAGTCGTGTTAGTCGAGTTTGTGCAGCAAGGGACAACAATTAATGCAGCCGCTTACTGCGCTACCCTGACTAAACTTCAACAGGTCATACGAAATAAGCGACATGGCCTTCTGACGTCTGGAGATTTGTTGCTGCATGACAATGCCAGACCCCATTCTGCCATTCACATCCAAAATCTGATTAGATCTTTTGGATAGGAACAGATTGACCACCCGCCGTACAGCCCAGACTTGGCGCCGAGCGATTTTCACTTGTTCCGCTACCTAAAGGCAAACGCCTTTAGGTAGACAAGCGCTTCGCCACAGATGACGAGGTGAAATAAGCTGTTACAGACTGGTTATCCTCACAGGCGGCAGACGTCTATGACTTAGGCAAACAAAAGCTTGTAGAACATTATGACAAATGTTTAAACAAATATGAAAACTATGAAAAA
This sequence comes from Clitarchus hookeri, assembly GCA_002778355.1. Classification (NCBI taxonomy): domain Eukaryota; kingdom Metazoa; phylum Arthropoda; class Insecta; order Phasmatodea; family Phasmatidae; genus Clitarchus; species Clitarchus hookeri. The sequence continues at coordinate 17,547 of NQII01012870.1, forward strand.
AAAAATAGAGAAACATGTAAGGAATTAAATAAAAAAGGTCTTTTGAAATAATCTGTGATTGTTTATGTTTGATAAGAAATCGGATCTTACTTTCCGAATAACCCTCGTACATTCTATCTTTCTATTCATTTTGAACATTCCATCTTTACACTTATCAGATGTTTGCAGATCATAGATCGTAGCCAACAGTCTCATCTGGTATAAACACAATTCTTCAGTTCATCGATGATTGAAGATATCTCAACAATGTGTGAGAAATCACCGCGTTTTTGCAGGTCAATCAAATATCTGAGTCCATCAANATGATTGAAGATATCTCAACAATGTGTGAGAAATCACCGCGTTTTTGCAGGTCAATCAAATATCTGAGTCCATCACCAAGTTCATTCGGGTCTTCGGAAAATATGTAACGAGCGTTATTGATGCCTTCTGCCTTCTTCACACCACTTGTCAAAGGAAACTTGTTGGTGAAATGTGTGGGAACATCGAGAGAATCATCATCCTTCTCATCAGGTACTTCTTCAACACTTCTTCATAATCATTATCATCAATTCTGTCTTCATGATCGTCTTCTCCTCTTGTTTCATTCTCAATATAGAGTTTACTTTTCTTTGTAGGTGTCGCACAGTCATCATCAGTATTTAGAGCCGAAAACTGTTTATTCTGAAGTTCGTAGATTTCACTCGAACGTCTTGCAAGTGTATATTCCACACATACTGACTCCACTAATTCTCGTAGTTCTCTCACTCCATCATTCACAATTTTGGAAGATACCACCACATGAAGAAATCAAGCTTTTATGTTATATCTCTAAAAGTATTAAAACAATTTCCATCAAATTTGGCAAGTAAATAATACTATGATAGGCCAAGTAAATAAAAGTAAATTTGCTTTATTGGAACTTATTTTCAAAATTGTGACCATACAAACATTTTAGGTTTATTTGGTATAAATACCGTAACATTTCGCAAATTTTAATAAATTCTGTACGCTGGTTGTATGTTTTACAAGCATCAAATAAGCTAAACAGCAACCACTTTTGTTGCCATTTTTAAGATAGCAGCTCATGTAAAATACATTATATCTCGAAAACTACTCAACCTATTTTCGCCAAATTTGGAACACAAGAAATACTATAAAAGGCCAGTTAAATAAAAGTAATTAAACTTCATTAGGCACTTATTTTAAAAATGGTGGCGATCTAGCTATTGTAGCATAGAATGCTATAACTTCGAAAACATTTAATCAATTCCTACTTAACTTTGTATGCTGGAAATACAACAAACATAAAATAAGTCTACATGGCACCTTTTTGTCCTCCATTTTGTAAGATAGTATTGAAAAACAATTGGCCTATTCCTACCAAATATGGTAAAAAAGTAGTACTTCGGTAGGAAATGGTAACTGATATGTTTGAAGCATATAATATAGTTATTTTCAAAATGGCCGCCATACAGCTATTTTCGTTTCGTATGGCATATCGTCCAAACCATTAAATTAATTCCAAAGAAACATTGTATGATGGCTTTATATATTATAACAATCAAATGTGTACACACAAAACCTCTTTTGTCCACCATTTTGTAAAATAGTATCACTTAAGAAATAAATATTATGTGATTTCCGAAAAAAAATCGATTTACACTAAATTTGGCTAACAATTAGCAGGCTTTCTAAACTGATAAGTTTTGAGAGGGTTGAACATACATATTTTCAAAATAATGGCCGTATAAACATTTTAGCTCTAAATGTTTTATCTACGAAACTGCAAAATAAATTTGAACTTAACATTGTATGCTGATAGTATAAGTTATATCCATCAAAATTGTATCTGCAAAGCCGCATTTCTTGAACATTCTGTAAGATAGCACCACATGAAATAATATAGTATTTATCGGGAAAAAATTAACAGATTTCTTTCAAATTTGGCGAAAAAGTTGTACTGTGCTACCACAGTACAACTTTTTCGCCATATTAATTTATATGTTTTAAGTATGTAAGTCTCTTATTTTATAAAATGGCAGGTTTACAAGCATTTTAGCTTAGCAGGCTACATCTACTAAACTATATAACAGATTAAAATTAAAATTTTTATATTATATCTATAAAAATAATTGAATGTGCTAACATATAACATTTTTGGCCTTCATTTATGAAGATCGTCACATGATCAATGGAGGTTTTATGCCATATCTCGAGAACCAATCAACCTATATGCATACAAAAATGCTCCTTTGCCGGATTTTTTTGCAAAGTAGTGTCAGGCGAGTAAACTGAACATTTTGTAATATTTGAGTAATAATTCAACTAATTTCCACAAAATTGTGCACACATACAGAAGGCCAAGTAAGGTTATATGCTTTATATGGTGATAAACAATGATTTTAAAAATGACATTCATATAAATATTTTCATGTGTTTGGCATGTCTATTTAACCATTTAACAATTTCATTAAATCTTTTTATGCTGACATTATCTATTACAAACATTTTGCATCGATCCTCTTTTTAAGCAATTTTGTAAGATAGCCCCATTTAAGAAAATAAGGTTTTTATGCCATATATCGGAGACCAATCAAACAATTGCAATGAAATTTTTCTCACACAAGGACGGTTATAGAAGGCTATGTAAACTTACGTATTTTCAGTGGCCTAAAACCTTATTTTCAAAATAATGGCCGAGTAAATATTTACACTGATTACATCCGAAGTTGATGTTCCGATTCCTACCTCCATGATGCAGTTGATTGCAAGCTAACTTAATTTTACGAGTATTTCTGAAGTCGAATCCTGCGTAAGACACTCGTGTATTTTAATTGTGTTTTTACTTTTCCACATGTTCCTGGTTTCATCTCTAATGATATTGCTGCCAATGAGACGTCAACGCCTACCTACTATCTAAGCTTTCTAGAACCTCACTAAAGTTTATTTGCACCCATGTGGAGGAAAGTAGTCTCATTATTTATCAGCAACTTCTTGTTTTAATGGCGTTAATATAAATAATTTAGGTTGGCATTTTATATTTATTAAACAATTCTACAAAATATACCCAAACTTTGTACACTAAGAGTAATCATTACATGCATCAATCATGCATACGGAGATACTATTTTACCAATCTATTTGCAAAATANTGTACACTAAGAGTAATCATTACATGCATCAATCATGCATACGGAGATACTATTTTACCAATCTATTTGCAAAATAATGCGAGATGAGATAATTAAACATTTTGCCATATTTCCGGAACAATTCAACTAATTTCCATAAATTTTGCACACCATAGTGCAATGCAAGTACATGATTNTTTTGCCATATTTCCGGAACAATTCAACTAATTTCCATAAATTTTGCACACCATAGTGCAATGCAAGTACATGATATAAGTGGGATAAGTCGCTGATTTCGGAAATGCCGGCCATTAAATATTTTACTATGTTTTTCAAATCTATTACAAAATTAAACCAAATCCAACGAAACGTTTTATATTGACAGTATCNAAATATTTTACTATGTTTTTCAAATCTATTACAAAATTAAACCAAATCCAACGAAACGTTTTATATTGACAGTATCTATTAGAATCACTGTGTACAGAACCTTTTCAAATGCAATTTTTCAGCACCGAATAAGACAGTAAAGTTTTATACTAAACAACTGATTTCCACCAAATTTTTCACGCAAGTAGCCCTGTGGTAGGCCATGTCAACTTACGTATTTCAAGTGGCTCAGACACTTATTTTTAAAATGACGGACATGTAAATATTTCAGGTTAGTAAACGCTATCTTTCANATTTCAAGTGGCTCAGACACTTATTTTTAAAATGACGGACATGTAAATATTTCAGGTTAGTAAACGCTATCTTTCAGAAAATTGTACTGATTACAACCGAATTTGATGCTCCGAATCTTACCTCCATTAGGCAGTTGGTTGGTTGCACGCTAGTTTATGGTACGAGGTTTTCTGTGTTTGAGTCCCGGGTAAGGCACGTGT
>NQII01012872.1:10590-21945 GCA_002778355.1 Clitarchus hookeri
GTCCAAAAGTACTTCAAAAAACACACACAATGTGCCAAGTATCTCTAATAGATGCCAACATGTGTCAACCAAAGGGCATATGGTGCCACTTACACAAAAAAATGGATTTAATTACGAGGGGAACAGTTACAAAACCTCATCATACGGCTATCAGGAGAGCGGAGTAGTCCCGTATACACGATCAAAATTTCCGTTGTAAGCGGACACAAACGAGCTGCATGTGAGGTGTCGTAAACATTGATTGGCTACCTCCCAGTAGCTTTGTCAACGAATTACGAGGCATTGCTATATTTTTAAACTTAGGCACAAAAATTGTATTCTTTATGTCAACGAAAACTAAAAAAGGTCTTCTTTATAAATGTTAAAATAAAAATGGCGTAGTGGTAATATATTCATGCTCATATTAGTTCAACTTGACGAAAACATGACTTATTCCCCTAATAAGGTTCATAGGAATGTTAGGTTGAACATCTAGTAGAAGGATACAAGATTGTCTGAGTGAAAAAAACTATGCAGGGCTTTCGAAAGTGTTTTAGTTAACTGCGAACCCACTCCAGATTAAACAACACATTCATTCTGATCCTAGCAAGTGCAGACGGAATAAAACCACTGGCAAAGCGCCAACAATAACACTCACTACAACTGCACCGCAGAGTAGACAAGTTCGCATTATTTCTGAATCAGTCGATATAACTGTCGAATTAGTGAAAAAAAAAAAAGCTCATTTTTCTGTACATACTAACACTGAGCGAAGTGGCGCAGTGGTTAAACTTTGAACTCGCATTCGGGAGGACCCGGATTCGAATACCGGTCCGGCCATCGTGATTTCTGTTTCCCGTGGCTTCCCGGAATCACTCCAGGCGCATGCTGGGATAGGTAGTTAACAAAGGCCAAGGCCGATTCCTTCCCGTTCTACCCCAGTCCCTCTTCCCGGAGCAACTTGCTGCGTCTCTAATGACCTCTCTGTCGACGAGACGCTCCGCCCAACTCCCTACCTACCTTCCACTGATTCACCAACCATTTCATTCGCTGTTCTTCAGTGATTTATTTTTCGACTGATGAGTGGAGAATACTCTCTAAACCTGAACGGAAAACTGCTACATAGTAAAAAAGTTAACTGTCATTCCTTAGAAAATATGCCACTTATTTTACAACATAAATTTTCGGAGAATGTCCGTAGCTGCACGACACACCAAAAAAATTAACCTTTATTGGATAACGAAGTTGACTGTAGCTCAGAGCCAAAAATCAATTAACTGGTGATTTATAATTTTATACGTAACTAAACACATTAAAATATATTTTAACCACGATTAAATTTTGAAAAAATATTTTTCCTGTATCACCTTGAGAAAATGTTTTAGCAGGTAAGTTTCCCCAAGGTTCTGCTTGTAGACATGACACAAATAAATACATGTAAATAAAAAAACTACGACATAAAAGTTTGACGTTTTAGCATGAACTGCACATATGACCGTACATTTTTCCCCAGCCAGATACGTGGTGTAATTTCGATACAATGTATGTACTAAAAACTTCCCCGGTAGATACGGAAGTTTACCAGAAATGTTCCCCACAGTGTAGGTGTGCGGCGGAAGTGGTCGGAACGTCGGCGTGGACACGCGTCGTGCAGGGGCGGGGGCCGTCGACCGCGCTAGCTGTCTCGTCAGCTGGCGCAGCGTTGCGTTACGTTCCGAGCGGCACTGACTGCGCGAGCCGGCACGCTCTACGCGCGTGACACCGCCGTGACGGCAGCTTGCTCAGCTCTCCGGCAGACCGCGCCACGGTCCACCACGCCGTGCGAGAGCTCGCGTGTCGACCTGGCGTCAGCTCCGCGGCTCGACTTCGTCGTCTTCAGCGACGAGAAGAATTTGCGGACTCATCTCGGTACAACGTTACAAGCCAGGGTTAGCTTTTACAGGCCCACCTCCGTCGTGTTTTATTTGTGTCTATTCCGACATGCCTTATTTCCACATTCAATGTTTAAAAAACCATACTTGACAAAGAACGGGTAAACAACTTTGAAAATTATTTCGGAATACATTACTCGTTTCACAACTGTAAACGTAATCAAATGTCCAACCATTAATTAATAATTTATGTCCCAAATGGGAAATTGTTAATATATCCTAAACCATACAATCTTTAAGTAGTTACCTATGTCTAGGGCCAGTGACTTTTCGCGTAAAAATCGGAGTACACGGTAGACTTCACTACCATATACACACCTCAGCTGTTGTTATACCTCTATTGGCTGTTGGTGCCGTGTCCGTCTTTGACCAAGCCACTCAGGACTAAGTAACTCCGGCACTGAACCTTCGTGATTCGTGCGCAAACGGTTAACATGGGCCAGAACATTTTATAGCCAATCAAAGAAGCTGGACGACCCGACAGTGCTTTGGACTGTATCTTGTCTCGAAATTTTTTCGCGAACTATCACTGCCCCTACCTATGTCGTATCAAACTTTGAATTTTGATGTTCGGCTACAAAGATTACTTACAAAATTTTGTGGAAAAAATTCAAGATGGAATGGATACTACCTCTTAAATACATTGGGTGTTGCCGACGTAACATTAAGTAGCCGGATTTTAACTGAGTTGTCTGGAGTTACGACATCCGCGTTCTTCTAAGACACAGGCGAAGAAATATCACATCGCCGGTTGTTCCCTTGGCATTCTCGACAACGCAATATCACGTCAGTAAGTGTGAATTGCTCAGACGAACAGGACGGAGTGTACATTATTCCACGTAAGAAACAACATTGTATTGGGACATTTTCAATTCGGCATTAAATTGGCAGAAAGACTTGCAGTAGTGAACATTGTTCAGTACAGTAAGCGTATCCAGTGTTGTGTGAACTAGTAGGACGGTTGTAGATGGGAATACAGACACCAACAAAACTAATGGTCACGCAGTTGTGAGTACAGGAGACTGACTTCTAGCTCGCCTTAATTATAAGTAGGGCCAGTGATTTTTCGCGTAAAAATATGAGCACACAGTAGACTCCAATACTATATACACTCTTCAGATGTTGTTACACCTCCATTGGCTGCTGGTGCCGTGTCCGTCTTCGACCAAGCCACTCAGGACTAAGTAACTCCGACACTGAACTCTTCGTGATTCGTGTGCAAACGGTTAACACGCCAGAACATATTTTAGCCAATCAAAGAAGCTGGACGACCTTACAGTGCTTTGGACTGTATCTTTTCGCGAAATATCACTGCCCCCAGTTACAAGTGGATTTGTACCGTACCCAACGTATTAACACTCTAACTGCTGTCAACGTCGTTTGACGTTTACTGACTTAGACAGAGTTTTATGGTTTATGGATTTTTCAGTAATGTTACGACGTCCCACGTTCCCACTGACGAACATTATTCCAAAATATTGCGGACCAGTGACGCCATTTTGGTGGTATGTGTGGCTGGAGTTTGCGGTGTAAGGGGCTGTTTCACTTCCGTACTCTTGAGTACTATGGTCTGCATAATTTTATATAACACTGCAAAGTTTATCGTACAAGTAAATTGAAATCGCGAAATTGTCACTTCTTTATTTGCTATTAATATAATTGTTTCGAGGATAACTGGGCGCTTTTAAAATCAACCTGGTCATAACTGCTCGTATTTATAATTGACGCACTAGCTGCAACAATGCCAGTAGAGAAAGTTGGCAGCAGTGGCGCTGGGACAGTTTCAAATTTGGTGTCCTGGGGTTGAGGGGGTACAGGTATAAAGACTCAAGTCAAAGTACGAGTCTACAGACCAAAATTTCATAATGCTATTGCGAATTCGCGGGGAAACGGAAATGGTATTCGGGAATACCTGTTTAAGGGCGCACTTACATTCAGTTTAATACAGCATAACACTATTCGAAAAAATGTGAAAGTGTTCTACGTGAACATGGCGCATTAACAAAGTGATCCGGTCCGTGAATTTTAACACATTTACGAAGGATAAAGAAACATCCGCAAAAAAGTAAACCCTCATGAGGACTTTCAAAAATACTCGATGGATACATCTTACAGGCAAAAATGGAATAATCCTGAGAATCGATCCTCAACATTTCCGCGTAAAATGCTCGTATATTTCTTCCACAAAATGCAGATGCACCAAAAGCTGTGGATAAGCAATTATCGCACTTACGCAATAAGTATTTTTTGTCACAGAGAATTGAGAATGAATTATATCGTAGCTTAAGATCTGTGCGGAAATATGAAGATAACTGGAGATAGTGTGCACCGGAATTTATAACGTTTTGCTAGTATGTGTACCATTGTTCCAAAGAATTCTATGGAACAGACGCGACCATTACACAAAATTCCTGCGTATTTCTTGTATATCGTTTCCTGACCCAACACAAAGTAGCTCCGTAACAGCTTCAATTTCCTAGAGGTGCCATCGTACGGCAAATCAGGTAATTGACGCTATATTCCATCCACGGTTACTTCCAACTTTTCTGACGTCCTGCTGAAGTTCTACTTTCAGGCTATTCGCCCGCCTCATGCAAACAAAGCTTAACTCAGTCAGGACAATTACACTAAAATGACAATTTACCGCATTCGTGCGCACTCATTTTAATAACATTTTGCACCACAAATATTTGTTACTAGGCATTGTCAAAACAACTACTCTTTTTCTGTTATTAATCGTATTATATATAAATAAAATATTATAATTTATAGATAACATATTAATAAACGTTCAATATAATAATAAAAAATAAGATACCTTTATGTTAACATACTTGTGATATATGACGTATTTAGGCAACAACCAAACACGTTATACATGGCGTGGTTTTTCTAAGGCCCGATTAAAAAAAAGTTAAGATACTGCGAATAGGCTATTGTTAGGGCCAGTGACTTTTCGCGTAAAAATCGGAGCACACGGTAGACTTCACTACCATACACACACCTCAGCTGTTGTTATACCTCCACTTGCTGCTGGTGCCGTGTCCGTCTTTGACCAAGCCACTCAGGACTAAGTAACTCCGACACTGAACCTTCGTGATTCGTGCGCAAACGGTTAACACGGGCCAGAACATTTTTTAGCCAATCAAAGAAGCTGGACGACCCTACAGTGCTTTGGACTGTATCTTGTCTCGAAATTTTTTCGCGAAATATCACTGCTCCTAGCTATAGTCATCACTTGATCTCTTTGTAAGAGGGTCAACCACATGCCCCGCTATGGTGTGCCTAAGAGAAAAGGGTAAAGAAGTGATGATCAGCGTAAGATACATGGCTCGCCGCACGATGGCGTCAAGGGCTCAGAATAGGCAAGTATACAGAAACGAAATGGCGAGGCGGTTCCTTTGGTGTGGGTGCATTTTGTGTGATTGAATATGTGTGATGTGGTAAGGTTTCCCGTTCGTCGGACTGCCGCCTGCCAAGCTACCCTCCCCGCGCTGATTGGCCAACGACGTTCCCGCCATACTGCTAGCCAGTGGGGGCCATTTAAATGGTGCGTGTGGCTGAAAATGCTATATAAGCCACCGTTTCGCTTCCGCAATCTAAAAAATTCTGTGGTCCAACCTTTATGATGGTTTAGGAATGTTGCTCCAAAAATACGAAGAGAAATGCTTACGGTTTCGCCACAGATAACTTGAGAGTACAGAGGTGAGAACGCCGTTTATTCCGCCAACTCCAGCTGCACACGCCAGCAAAATGGCGTCACTGGCCAGCCGAATGTTGGAACGCCGTTCGCCAATCGGCGGCTGTTGATCCTACTTGGCGGCCGGAAGTAGCGCCAGAAGGGAACCTATCGCAGCACGCAGCTGGCAATCAGACACAAGGACCAGAGTCTCTCGCAAAGAATATATACGTCCACATGGAAGAAACCGCAACATTTTGTCTCTGTGTACTTGCCTACTCTGTGGTTTCGTTCCTTCTATACTCGTCCTTAGGGTCAGTGACCTTCAAACACCTACACATAATTTCTAGAGACCTGAAAAATTCGTGAGTTCAAAGACCCGTAGGCTATACTCCATTGTCGTATGTAAAATCATGCAAATATCACTGTTCACTGGTGGCTTGTTGTATTAGCGGAATACGGTGATTCGATCTGCATTTTACTGTGCATTTATTATTGGCTCAGAGTTGTCCAGGATGTGTAAACTAGTGGGTGGACCAATAGCATTAGCAATACAAACGTACGAGTTTTCGAATTCTAGCTTGTCCCGAAATTAAAACGCGAATTTTTAAGGTCTCCAATAATTTCTAATTCTTTAGTTACTTAATTCAAGTAGCGTTTGTAATATATTCGTTTCCACAGCAGAGGGTGTTAAATTAAAAGCCTAGCTTCACATTGGTGCTTGTAGCTGGAACGCCATCGAGTTATCAAGCTTTACTTTCCACACTCCCTATATACTCTAGGTAATAATCTTGCTCTAGTGACGGAAACGATTCGTGCCCTCGTCTGAAATGCTGATGGGACTTCACCAACAGTAGGGGATAGGCATCTGCAGTAGCCCGATTGTTCCTCACAATAATGAAAACATATTTGATCGTAATGTGACGTGTGATAGAAGTTGATCCTAAATCATAATGACAAGCGAAGAGGATTGCGGTTGGACGGTGGTGAAACAGCGTAACTATTTCCAGACACAGATAAAATCGTTCTTCCCACACTGCTGAATATCGAAATATACTAACCGGATACATGTGAAGCAAAGATAAATAGTAACTGCAATGAACTTGGCTAAAGAGTTGCCAACAATAAAATATACGGTCATTACTTGAGCGTTAGTGAAGAAATTTGGGCGGCTCTTAACAGCGAGGTCTTGAGAGACGATGAGGGTGATTGAGGTGAGTATGGAGCATCTCCGGAATGAAAAGAAGGGGGAAACGGGAGATCCCGAGAAAACCGTCTGGAACGATTCCCACATGCGAAAATCCGGGAGTGGCCCGGCCGGTGATTGAACCCGGTTCGCCTTGGTGGGAGGCGAACAGGTTAACCGCTCAGCCATCGCGGCCCAGTCGTTACTTGAAGTCCCGCAGTTTCTTCAGGGGCGAATTGAGTAAATTTGGCCTCTCTGGGCAGAAAATAATATTTCCACTCTATTATTAGAAAAATGCGCACTGCATTACGGTTAAATATAAGATGTTAAATACTTTGCGACGGGCTTTCTTTGTTGCAAAACACGCAATAATGGAATGGAAATGTAATTTTTGACCAGTCTATCATTAACTGTGATCTTATTATCTCTGATAATGGTGAAGGTATGTCGTGTTTTATGTGTAAAAAAAGACACAGTAAGTATATACTACAAGGTCAAGCCGGAAAAAATATACTCTGACTTTATTAGAGAAAAAATTACTAATTAAAACTCATTGTTTAATACAGTGGTGCCATTTTCGACTTTTGCATAAACTGCCGTCCCTAAAAATATGCCAACCTACGGAGACTCCTACCATATTTGCTGGTTGCACGGCGTAAACTCTGCATGCCAGTTCACTATCTTGCGCATAAGGACGACACCACATTTAATACACCGTCCAGCGTCGTCATTAGAACGTAATCTATTTTGTGGTTCACTCACACAAGCAAAACTCCCACAAGGTCATTCTTCAAGTCTTGAGGACGCCCACGTTAATAAAGAAACTACTACCAACCCGACTCGCCGTCTCCCAACTCGCTGGCTTAACCCCTTAACGTATCATCCCGAGTATACTCGTCCACGTTTGACATGTTTCAGAATAGGTGAAGTCATGGTCAGTGCTGTATAGGTTCAGAAGGTAACACCAATGCGAGCATTGCCTTTCCCTGGGCTATTTGTTGATACTGACACACCAACTATTTTATAATTGGTTACTTCTTATGCCATGTATCTACTGAAACCCTTTTCATTGGTTCCAAAGTGACAGGTATTGTAAAGAATTTGTAACTACGTCTAACACCAAAAATTTATTATTATTACAACACCTGAAACGAAAAATTAATGTGTACGTTAAGGGCGTAACCACGCTGCTGTAAGAAGCCCTCATTTCGTATTGAAGATAAAATAAGAGCATAAAGGGAGATGGGGTCGGAATTTGCCATCGCGAAGAGCACACAGCAAGAGACAGTCCCGGAGAAGTTTTCAGCACTTGGCAACACTTGCCGACGAAGACATGGGTAGGGGGGAAAAGAGCTCGCGCGAAAGTGGGGAACAATTCTGGAACAGGGACCCTTCTTGTGATGGAAATATCCTGGCAGCATCATCACCGCTCCACCCTCGAATAAAACAACCGCCTTAAGCTCGTCCTACGTTGGGACCGTGTCCAAGATAATGAAGTACGAGTCTTATGCCCCCAGAGCACGTGTGTTCCAAGACATCTTGAGGCTCACTCGCCCATGATCGACGGCAGTCGCTGCATAGATTCCAGATAAATACAGACCCATCATTTCGCGTCATAAAGCGGTACCAGGCTAGACTTCACAACACCACATAGTAGTACAAAGCAACGAAATGGCATGGGGCCGCGGTTTGAAGTGGTCAAACTACGTACTCCCGTCTCACAAAGGCGAGGCGGGGTCGCTCCCGGATTTTCGTAAGAGGGAATAGTGGTAGACGACGCCGTTGGCCAGCGGGTTTTCTCGGGGATCTACCGCTTTACCAACCCTTTCATTCCGTCGGTGCTCCATACTCATCTCGCTTCGCCCTCATCGGCTCTCAAGACCTCGTTGTTAAGGCGGTCGCCTGGTTGAAGGAATTTTGGAGGTCTGATGTCTAGAGCGCTAGGGGCGCTAGGGAGCGCTAGGGGCGACCGAGACATGCGCATCAACACTCTCATCGCCTCTAAGCGCAAAGCACTGAACTGGCGTGCAGTCTTGCCGTCGATAACGAGCCTCTATGAGACTTTCAGCGGAGACACTACCATTTTATGACGTAATAATAATACAAATAAAGGTTTGATGCGCGTCCCTATACCTTTGTTAATGTTTTGTACCGGAATGTTCATATGACCGCGAAAACACCCGTTTGAGCCATTTTCACTATCGCAAAAACATGCTATAGAGGGAAATGGAAGAACTGAAAAACGTATACAAATGCGTTACGTTTCTTAAATGCTATTCGTAAGCAGACCTATTTCCTGCTGGAGTTCTGCACACCGTTCAGCGGCCTACCCAGGCGGCCACCTTAAGAGCCACCCAAATCTCTCCACTCTCTCACAAAATGGCATGGCGGTTCAATCAACGAGGGGGTACCCGTTCTATGATTGGCTGCGCGAGACACTGGCAACAGCTGTTCTTGTCTGATTGGCTACTGTATGCTGCGAACGGTTCCCTACTGGCTGGACTGCCGTCTGGCAAGCAGGTTGGCAAGCGCTTATTGGAGAACGACTTTCCAGCATGTTGCTGGCCAGTAACGCCATCTTGCNGTCTGGCAAGCAGGTTGGCAAGCGCTTATTGGAGAACGACTTTCCAGCATGTTGCTGGCCAGTAACGCCATCTTGCTGGGAAATTCTGCTGTTCCGCCTCTGTATTCTTAGGTACTCTGTGCCCGCGTGGAATTAAGCCATTCCGAGTTCTAAATGTATAATATTGGTTCAAACTTCTCCAGGGCATGTCTAGAGATATAGGAAAATCAAGAATTTTTTTCGAACCAACGTGTTTCTGATAATCTTATATNTTCTCCAGGGCATGTCTAGAGATATAGGAAAATCAAGAATTTTTTTCGAACCAACGTGTTTCTGATAATCTTATAGATAGTATATGCTTTAATGATTGGATGATGACCAGCAGACCACTCACAAACATTCTACTTTAAAGTATCAGAATACACTATGGAATGATAGCTTCATACATTCACGATTGCCAAAAACGAATGAAACCTTAGAACATGTGTATAGTGCCTCGAATCCCAGGTAACAGTCAATGCTTCTCCTTTTAATCCATCAGCTCTTGGCATTCGTAGTTCCTGGTCAACTGACAGCTTTTTAAGAATCTTACGCTTGTGACTGTAATATGTAAACGTGATTGAAATACGTGAACTCATGTTTTAATAAAGGCCGTAGTGGTGTAGTGGTTAGACCGTTGCCTCTCACGAGGGGTCCGATTCCCGGTGGAGTCACTCCCAAATTTCGCATGTGAGAAATGTGGCGGACGTTGACGATGGTAGGAAGGATTTTCTCGGAGTACTCCTCGCTTCTCCCATCACAACATTTCCGACAGTTTACCATTTAAACCTCACTTCACCCCCGTCGGCTTTGAATATCTCAGCAGTAAAGCGGCGCCCGAATTGCTTGTATGTATATTTTACACCTCCAATATTTTAAGTAGATTAGTAATTTAAATTAATTTTGCAGCAGAAACAAAAATATTTATTGTATTAACCTAGACGCTTTTATATCATATCCTGCATCTTTCGCTATATCGACCTTTCTGATCTAGGTTTCTATACATGGAAGCCCTTACCCTGATCTTAGACCAAATAGTCGGACATTATCGCCAAAATGATTGGGAAATGGTATAGGAAAAAATGGAACCGACTATGACCAGCGGAGAAGAGGGCGAATAAAAAACACTAGTAACATACAAAAGCGTCAATATATTTTTATTATGGCCTAACATATCGTCGATGGTGGAATTATTATATAAGTAACCTCGTGTTTGGAAAAAAAAAAAAAAAAAACAGGAACGGTGAGGACTCAGCCATGGCCTCTGTTATGGAACCATTCTAGCATTCGCCTGGNAAAAAAAAAAAAAAAACAGGAACGGTGAGGACTCAGCCATGGCCTCTGTTATGGAACCATTCTAGCATTCGCCTGGAAACCTGTAACGAAGATCGCTGAACCGGGAATCGAACCCGGGTCCTCCCGAATCCGAGTTCTGTGTATTACTACAATTTCACGTCTCGGTAGTATCAAATTGCATTGCTGCCATTGTCTACGCGCACCGCGCACATCAGCAGTGGAAGGTATAACGAGCGTATAGACACCACGTTGCATGAAACATGTGATAGAAACACGTCAAGCTTCCGCAACAGACTGATTTATTTGTTCCTTTTTAGCACATACATAGTTACAGTTNGCATTCGTAGTTCCTGGTCAACTGACAGCTTTTTAAGAATCTTACGCTTGTGACTGTAATATGTAAACGTGATTGGAATACGTAAACTCATGTTTTAATAAAGGCCGTAGTGGTGTAGTGGTCAGACCGTTGCCTCTCACGAAGGGTTCGATTCCCGGTGGAGTCACTCCCAAATTTCGCACGTGAGAAATGCGGCGGACGTTGACGTTGGTAGGAAGGATTTTCTCGGGGTACTCCTCGCTTCCCCCACCACAAAATTTCCGACAGTGCACCATTTAAACCTCACTTCACCCCCGTCGGCTTTGAATATCTCAGCAGTAAAGCGGCGCCCGAATTGCTTGTATG
>NQII01012873.1:0-24581 GCA_002778355.1 Clitarchus hookeri
CTGCAAGTAACAAAATATTAGAATTTGGGTCACTATGTGTGAAGTTAAAAGCTAAATTCGAATATACTCACATAGTGTTCTCGTGAGTGATTTCACCGTGGATGTTAGATATATTCATGGATGTCCCTGCCATTGTCTCTTCTTTTGCTTGTGACACATCGTTCCCGCACATATTCATTGAGCCCTCTTGCAGGGGAAATCTGAAACGTGCGCACAGAATATAACACATTTTAATATAATATTGTTAGATCAAAAATCAGGAATAAATGTGACAGGAGAAATGTTTCTTCTCCGGATATTTTTTAAACATATTTTCATGTTCATATTTATTAAAGGGTTAACTATAGCATGACATGGATATAATTTTCTGTTTTTGCAATATTAATTGGGANCATGTTCATATTTATTAAAGGGTTAACTATAGCATGACATGGATATAATTTTCTGTTTTTGCAATATTAATTGGGGAAAACTGTTTATAATTAACAATCTCTACTATGTTCCAGGATAAGTAAAAATTATGGTCAGTCAATGTAAAGTTAAAAACAAGTAATGTTTTAAAACACTTCATAATATTACATAACATGTGAATTTAGGGCAGAATGTACACCATTACAAACTAAGTGGAATATGATATAACATTTATATTTACAATTGTTATGAGAATAGACATATTTGATAAATTGGCGACATTCCATTAATTTTGGAAACCAGGTTTTTAAAAGAAAACTTCCTATAATTTAAAAACCAAGAATAATATTTACACAGAAAACTGCCCCATGTGGTGAATTTAGGATATGCGACTTGAATTTGTATGTGGGTACCTAAGGTCTTTCTTTGTAGTGTTATTAAATATGCCCATATTATAAATTAGTGTAAAAAGTTACAGACATGTTTATGACCTCTTGTACGCGTTTCGATACATGATAATCTTACAATAAACTGTATAAAATCACAGACCCGAGAAACTGTGATACATATACTATAAAGTTACCAATTATGCGAGTTATCCGGACAAACTATTTGTGATTAGAGACCAAGAAAATTATCGGAAGAGTTTATACATTTATTGATGAAATAGCTGTAGATATAAAATAGACGAATTTCAGGACAACCGATATTATGTTACAGGCTAGATAACATTTGGTATAAATCTTTGCAAGTTACTGGCTAAAACATTTTGAAGATACCTGATAACATTAGAGAAATAACAGGCTAGTTTAGGATGTACTCACATGCTGTTGTCACTTATACCAGTACAGATTATATGTTTATCCGTGAATGGCCCCGCTGTGATTTCTTCTGACTTTTCCATGCCAGTTCCACATGCATCCATTGATTTCCCTTGCATTGGACAACTGGAAAGCACACATTATAAAGCAATGTTTAAACCTTCTGAGCTAGATTTTAAAAACTAAATTTTGTAGGAGAAATACATCTTTATAGGCCTACTAGTCATTATAAAATATGTCACCATATGAAGCAAGTTATAATTTATATTATATTGTTATATATATGAAAGAGGGGCGTATGTGAGTTCGTGAGGGATGGAGGTCTTAATAAAAATAAAAGAACTAAATGTGATTTTAAATTTGTTCACACAGCTATTATTTACAGCATTAAAGTATCTGTCTCCACTATTACTATTTTTTTTATTTCATAGTCAGCGCAATATTTAACATCTATTTTAACTCTAATTAACGTCCTTCTTTATGTCTCTCTTTGATAATTGTCAATTAACTCATACCCATCATTAATACATGTTCAGTGTATCTGTTGCCATAATTTGTAATGTCATTCGTTCATGCATCTAGTCCAATAGTCCAGCCTGCAGTTGTACTCTTCAATTCTCTCATGTGCACGACCCGCCTTTTATAGCCGCTGGTCTTGATCTGGAAGGTTCGCAGCACACCGAGTCTAGCTGAGATAAGCGAGGTCAGTAATCCAGAGCATTCTTCACATGTCTCAAAGGCACCCGATACCCAAGGTCGAAAGTAACATGCGCCCTGCTAGGCATAACAGGCACGCTTTGTAAACATTCCTTTGTGAAAAAGCCATCACATCTCCGGTTGCAACTGATAGCGCGTATGCCCATAAACCATCTAACTACTCTGTCTTTCACTTCTACTCGCTCGTATGGGACAAAGCAGAGAGCGCATAACATTATAATAGTTGAAACTTTCTTTACAATATTAAAATAAGTTCAATTTTGCGCTGCTATATATAGATTATGCAAACATGAAGGATCACTAATATAAATTCTTAGCCTACTGTTTATTATTACTTGTTAAATGGATTGTTGAACCTATTATATAAATAAACAAAATACACAAACTAAAAGACAAAAAATAATATATAATGGATTATTATGTTTTGGGAAAAATTATATTTATGTATATATAAAGGAAAATTTTGTGACATGATTTAAACCATCGTAATAGACAATAATTTTGCGAAATGCCATCTTTTAGAAAATTCCGAATAAATTACCAGTCACTGAGAAATATTGACTCATTCTTTATTAAGTTACAAAGTGAATACTTGAGATCTGCTGAACGAATACATATTCTTGATAAATTCGAAGAAAAAAAAACAATTAATTTGCATGCTTTATTTTAAAGGGAATTTTCTATAACTTACAGATTATAATTTTATAGACTGAAAAACAGACACATGTGGTGAATTTTAGGACAACATTTAAGTTACACACTTTTGGAACTAATCTCATACCGCACAATTTTGGAAGAGGGAAATTATGTACAAATTAAAACACAAGGTAAATTATAGGACATGTAAATATAGTTGAATGCAGAACATATGGCAAAAAATTATTTGAAGTCCGAGTCCATGTGTACTTCGAAATAGTCTGTTTAATTGCAGGTTAAGCGGATTTTTTNAAAATTATTTGAAGTCCGAGTCCATGTGTACTTCGAAATAGTCTGTTTAATTGCAGGTTAAGCGGATTTTTTTATCAGACAGTTAAAAACCACCGTACCAAAATTTTACAACAGAAACCAACAAAAACAACAAAAGATTTTGTAGTTTTTGATATGTAAAATTCTTAGTCTAATGTTGGTGACCTAAAAGCTTTTATTAAATACTAGTGGTATATGTCGAATAAAAGTTTAGTNAAAATTCTTAGTCTAATGTTGGTGACCTAAAAGCTTTTATTAAATACTAGTGGTATATGTCGAATAAAAGTTTAGTGGACAGGGGAAATTTCAGTGGTTTCTGTAAGTTATTGTTCTCAGAAAACACTGCACTGTTGATTTTATTGTTTTATGTTTAGGTACAACTTTTAGTTTATTATTGTGGTGTCTCTTTTACTGTATTCTGTTGGTTTGTGATTTATAATAATGGTTTCCATTGACTTCTGTCTGTTGCTTTCTGGTGTTTTTTATTTGCTTCTTTTGTACCATTATTTGTTGGAGTATGCTGTATTATAGCGGTAACCATTTGAATTTGTAGTTTTTATGTCATTTTCTGTTGTACTGTACTCTGTTAATTAATTTAATNATTATAGCGGTAACCATTTGAATTTGTAGTTTTTATGTCATTTTCTGTTGTACTGTACTCTGTTAATTAATTTAATTGTGATCAAGTGGTTTGCACTGGTTTTTTCTGTATTTTGGTATTCTGTATTGTATTCTAGTGGTTTCAGTTAATTTCTGTTGTGGTTTANTTTGCACTGGTTTTTTCTGTATTTTGGTATTCTGTATTGTATTCTAGTGGTTTCAGTTAATTTCTGTTGTGGTTTATTGGTTTTTGTGTCATAGTTTGTTGATTTATAATGAATTATAAACATTTAAATTGACTTCTGTTGTTTAATTGGTTTCTCTTATGCTGAAGCCTGTTCGTTTCTGCTGTATTATAGTGGTTTGAATTGATTTATTTTGTGTTTTGTTGGTTTCTAATGTGGATACTTTTGTATGCTACTGTCGTAATTAAGTGATTTCCTTCAGATCTGTTTGGTTTTGTTGGTTTCTGTTGTGCCACAGTTTCTTGGCNGCTACTGTCGTAATTAAGTGATTTCCTTCAGATCTGTTTGGTTTTGTTGGTTTCTGTTGTGCCACAGTTTCTTGGCTTCTATTGTATTCTGATTGTTTAAACTGATTTCTGTCCGGTTTTGTTGTTTTCTATTGTGCTGTAGCATGTTGGTTTCTGTTGTGTTCTAGTGATTTACAGTGGTTTATTTTGTATCTTGTTGGTTTCTAATGTGGATTAGTTAGTTGGTTTATGTTGTATTCTAGAGGTTTCCTTCATTTTCTGTTGTGTTTTATTGATTTATTTCTTGCTCTAGCCTGTAGTTTTTATTTTATTCTAGTTATTTCCATTAGTTTCTATCGTATACTAATGGTTTCCACTCGTTTCTGTCGTATATAGTTGATTTATGTTGCGCTGTAGCCTGTGGCTTTCCATTGAATTCTAGTGATCTTCATTGGTTTCTGTTTTTTTCGTTGGTTTTTTTCCAATAGTTTCTTGGGTTATATTGTAATAATAATCACTTAAATCAATTTCGGTTGTGTTTTATTTATTTCCATTTTGTTATAGCCTGGTGGTTTATGTTATATAATAGTGGCTCCTATTGGTTTCTGTTGTGTTTTTGTTTATTTATGTTGTGCTGTAGCCTGTTGGATGCTGTTGTATTCTAGTGGTTTCTTTTGGTTTCTTTTTTGTTTTGTAGGATTTTGCGTCATAGTTGGTTGGATTATATTGTATTATGATAATTTACATTGACTCCTATTGTCTTTGTTGACTTCTGTTGTGCTGTATCTGTTGGTTTCTGTTGTATTTAGAGTGATAGTCATTGGACTCTACTGTGCTTTATGGTTTATGTTGTAGAGATGTCTCGGTTTATGTTGCATTTTCAGAGGTTTCCATGTTTTGTAGTGTTATGTTGGTTTTTCTTGTATTTTACCCTCTTGGATTCTGATGAAATTCTATTCTACCCTATTTTCTGTTTTGTTTTATGGTTTTTTTTTTGTATTTTTAGTTGTTTTCTTAATACAATAGTAACTAACCAGATACAACATAAAACAGCATAATACAACAAAAAACTAAGGGAACAGTAAAATTGCATCACAAACCAACAGTACAGGTACATTAAAAACCAACAGAACACCACATAAACCAATGGAAACCACTAGGAATTCATCATAATTGAACAGAATGAAATGAAACATAAACCAACAAAAACAATGTACACCAATGGAAACTACCACAAAAAAAACATAATCAAATAGTATGATATATAATATAAACCAACAAAACACAATAGAATCCAATGGAAACTGATAAAAATAAAGCAGAAATCAATAGAGATCACTAGAAATACAATATAAATCAACAGAGCACAACATAAACTAATGGAATGTGCTTGGAATGCAACAGTAAACAATAGTAAGCTCTGAATTAGAAGCTTAAAAACCTACACAATAGCGCTGTGTGCTACCAGTTCTTAAACTATCCACTAAAGTTCACTCTGATTCGTTAATTTTAATATAATATTTAACTGTTAAAAAGCTGCCTAGATAGATAAATATAGCTAATGATAATTTTTCTTATAGTTATTAAAAAATTCTACAATAGTTTATAAAAATTTTAATTTTCTAAAATATATAGTATTATGCACTCATTTGAAAATAAAAATGCCACTACTTAAAAAAGGAATTTTAAAATATGTTACTTAATCAATTTTTATCCTCTGGAAATACAACAGAACTCAGCAAAATACTATATACAAATCACTAAACCACAAGACAGCGAAAACCAATAAAAAAGCATTAGAAAACAATTAAAACTACTGGCAATAAAACAAAAACCAACAGGTTGGAAAACAACAGAAGCAAACAAGCGCAATATAAACTTCTTAAAATCACTATAAATTCAATAGAAAAAAATAGGGTGGAATACAAGGAAAACCAACAGAACACAACATACACCTATTGAAACCAATGGAAATACATTGGAATCCCATAAGTTGTAATAGTATTAGAAATAAAAATGCACAGCAGAAACCAATGGAAACCTCTGGAAATACAAGAGAAACGAACATAATAAAATACAATAATAACCAACAGAAATCAACAGACTTATGAGTAAACAACTGAGAATAAAATAAAAACCCACCGGATGCAAAACAATGGAAAGTATTAAAATATAACAGGAAGCAATATATACCATTGAGGATACAACAGGAACGTAAAGAAATTATTCATTTGGAACCAACAAAACCACTAATATCAATCAAGAACAGAAACCAACAGCATGCGGTCATTTCCCAAATTAAATTCAACCAATTTTGCAATGTAAACCAACAGATATGCAATATAATTTTTTTTCTGTTGGGTTTTCTGTTGGTTTCCGTTGTAAATTTTTGGTAGAGCAGGCAAAATTTTGCTGACAAGCTTCATAAATTATAAGATAAAATATATTTTCTATAATATTACATTAATTTCGAGACAATCTGATTAAAATTACAAATTAGAAGTTTTTTTATGTAAATCCACACAAGTAACAGACAAGAAAAATGTAACGTCTACTTAAAATGTACTCACATGTTGCAGTCGTAACTGCTGCCATCATCAGTAATGTATGTCTCCAAGGGGAACCCCACGATGGCATTTTCAATTAATTTATCCAGAACATTTCCAAATACATCCATCGACTCCTCAGATGGTGGTAACCTGGAATGTACACGCAAATAGCAATTCTTAATAAAATTTCACAATTGTCAAAAATCAGGGAAAGTGTGACAGAAAAAAAAAGTATATATATATATCTAGGGCTGATTCAGAAGTTATGGCAAGTATTGTTTATCTCCCGAAAATAACCAAACACAGGAAATGTAATATGTACATTTAAAAGTATACGACATTTATGTTTTAAAGGTGACACCACATGGGGTATGGATGCAGGAATTTCCGGCAAGGAACAAAGAAAAACATGGCTGCTTGAAATCACCATTTAATTGATACATTTTCGTAAAAACTGTACACACTCACGTGAACGGGTACGTATCGTACGTGTACGAGCTGTGTAACATCCGTTAAAATAGTCTCCGATGTTGTCCACTGTTCGTTGCCAGCGATGAGGCAGACGGCAAATACCAACGGCCGCATGAGATCCGTCAATGTCCGCCACCTCTCGTCGAAATGCGGTGATGATATCTGTGACAACCGCCGAACGGTGTGCAGAGCTCTAGTAGAAAACGTCTTATAAAAAAAAACGTCCAATGTGTCTGAGTGAGGCCTGCTAACGAATATCATTTAGGAAACGTTACGCGTCTGTATAGCTTTTTCAATTCCTCCGTTTTTCTCTAAAGCGTGTTTTTGTGATAGTGAAAATGGCTGAAACGCATGTTTTCGCGGTCGTTTTTAGGTATGAACAATCCGGTGCAAAATATTAAAAAAGGAATAGGGACGTGCATCGAAATGTTTTTTTTTTTTACTATAACGTCATAAATGGCAGGGTCTCCGCTGAAAGTCTCACAGAGGCGCGTTATCGACGGCAAGAATGCACGCCAGTTCAGTGCTTTGCGCGTAGAGGCGATGAGAGATTGTATGCGCATGTCTCGGTCGCCCCTCGCGCTCCCATGCTTTCAGGCCTCAGACGTGTGAAATTCTTTCAACCAAGAGGCCACCTTAAGGGGGTGTGGATCGCTGGAGATACCGCCACTGCGGTTGGTCGACTGAATGGCTCAAGATTTGGGTGCATGGCAGGGGCATAAGCACAGAGATTATATTGTAAAAAAAATTGAGACAAATGAATAACGGAAAGCTACTTTATGGTTACGTCCGTCTGCACCCTAAAAGAGGAAGTAAGGGCGTGCTGTACATGTAAGCAAGAAATTATGCTGTAGGTACGCCTACCATAAGGGCTCTAGGCGGACTTAGTGCCATACATTAAAGGGGCGGATGTGGACATTAATAAACAGAATTTACGGTGTACAATATAGGGNAGACAAATGAATAACGGAAAGCTACTTTATGGTTACGTCCGTCTGCACCCTAAAAGAGGAAGTAAGGGCGTGCTGTACATGTAAGCAAGAAATTATGCTGTAGCTACGCCTACCATAAGGGCTCTAGGCGGACTTAGTGCCATACATTAAAGGGGCGGATGTGGACATTAATAAACAGAATTTACGGTGTACAATATAGGGATGTACACTGTACTAAACTAGGGTGCATGGGTTTGTTTATGTATTTTTACAGCGACATAGTCATTGTATGAACACACAACGTCAGTAATGTTGTACATCTTCAATTGTGTAATTTTACAATCACAGTGTGTGTGTGTAAACTGACATTACATTCTGCATTTTCTGTGAGCGAATATTTACACATACAAATGTTCGGTTATATTATATTATATTTGTATGTATAATTTGCTTATTCGTGTACAGTATTTTAAATTTTACACCAATGTTCCTCTGAATTCAAATATAACTACAGGTAGTTGCTCAAAACATGCGCTCTAGCGGTAGGGAGTAGAACTACTTCGAACTCCTTTTGTCTGTTTATAAGGAAATCTTAACTCCCACTGATGGCATATGCTAGCTTTTGTATATAACTACATATTCTATAAATTAAGTCAATGTACACGCCAAATCAACACAAGAAATGCTGGATGAAGTAATTCGCAAATAAACGAGGAACATGCAAATCCTCTCATAGCTGCCCTTGGGGAGTACGACTTTAACTTAACTCAGTGCTATAAGCGCCCAAAGTCACTTCTAGCGCACAGGCCTACTTAACCCTGGCACTGCATGTAACACACTACAAGGCCAATTATGTTAGCATCTGCGCAGCTTTTTTACGACAGATATTTATCTATAGTTTAATAAATTTAGTATCTGTACGTCTTGTTGACTTGCAACCTTAGATTAACATGAGGAGTTCTAAAGATGCCTCTGGGGTTATTAAGTTTTTAATAAGGTATAAAAAAAATCGTCCTCGTGGACTTGGTTTAAGTGATAGGTTATTTAGGTTAATATTATCTCTCTTATTTTCCTTTCAGGGAAATTACTATCTTATCATGGATTAGTAAAAGTCGGATTGTGTTGTCTCTACTGGCTCTCACATACAACTAAATCCATTTTTCTTTAAGTTTTCAGTATCTACTGTGGATTCAAATATATGAATTAACATGACACAGTTGTAAAAAAACTATGCTTAATGTAAGATTACTCAGTAAAACAGTGATAAATGTACATAAATTATGTAATTACAGTTGCAGTGAATCTGCGACATTTTTTTTTGTTAGGGAGGAAATACACATACCCAGTGGTGAAATTACAATCGCGGTATCTGTGTAAATTTACGTGGCGTGGAGAGAAAATACACGAATATTGCAGTTTATTTTCTGCTACATAGTAATAGTAATTTTACACCATTCTATGTAAGGTTAGTTCTACAAATTATATGTTATTTTACGAATTTGTATGATAAATTTATATGAACGTAGAGTAAAAAAAAACATTGTGTAGGCGTAAAATTACACCGATGTCAGTGGAGACACTGCTGCCACATACATTTAGTGTAAACTTACAATTTTGTTTTTACATTGTACGGCGCCGTACATATTTGCCGAGTCGGCCAACATTGTGTGTTCTTACGGAGGGGCGCACGGAGTTGCAGTTGAGGCTTCGCGAATTTACGTGGAGCGTTATCCCGACAGGCGGCAGCTTAGTAAGACGTTAGTACAGGTTTTTCAATGCTGACGTGACACAGTACAGATTCAACCAAATCATCATAAATAACGCTGGAGTGAGGAGACGTGTTAGAACACCCAGTTTTGAGGAAGAACTTCTCGAACAGGCGGCAGCACATCACAAGCCTTCATACAAATCTGCGTAATATGGCGTGCCATTAATTCAGCAGTTCGGGAGGTGTTGCTACACGAGCAACAACTGCGCACATAACATCTTTAGAAAGTGCAAAAGCCAGGCCCATTGGTCTTTTTTTGTGTAATTTGGTAATTGGTTCCTAGTGCAAATTAATGACAATCAACCCTTTGGTGAGATCCTGTTGTGGTATGATTAGGAGATTTTTACAATAGATAGGATGCTTAATACAAAACACAGTTATGTGCGGGGTGATCATAACCCACGTGAAAAACGTATCAGATGTTATCAACACAAATCTCTTTGTTTGTGCACTGCGATCAGCTGTTTGCCATCGCGCGTGGGGATTGGAGGACTGTCATCTGATGTCTGCCAGCAGACTAGCTCCAGTCCACCCCACGCGTGATTGGCACATGCAGCACGCCGAATTCAAATGGTGCGTGCATTGACGCCAGTATCCTGGTAGGAGGGGGGGGGGGGCATTTCCGTAAGCATGTTCCATACATCAAAATGTTTGTCTCGGCGTGCCCTACCGACCCTTGAAATAAAGCCGGCCAATTTCTAAACACCCAGTAAATACTATCGCTTTCTTATTTCGAAAACATTAAATTTCCTTTTCGTGTGCATGCCTGAAATGCCATTGCGCAGTGGACTTTATTGTTAAAAGTTGTCCCATTATAAATTACTTTCCGTAGTCGTCACAGTGGCAGCTTGCAAATCGGTGGTGCGTTGTTTCCAGTGCATACAGAAGTGTCCTGCATAATGGATGATGCAAAGGCCAATAATACATTCTAATGAAATAAAATGAATAATTCACTCCTTTTAAAATTGCTTACATACAATTTTCTTGTCTCAGATATCAAAATACGGCATTAGCATAATTTTATACGGAGAGATTAAGGGAATAGACTATTGTTCTAGTAGGAAGCACACCAATATTAAATTCCTATATAAGTAGTTGATTTATTGTGTCTATTATCACTGTTTCTTAACATTGTGTGCGCCNAATTCCTATATAAGTAGTTGATTTATTGTGTCTATTATCACTGTTTCTTAACATTGTGTGCGCCCCCTACGATAAGATATTCTTAGATATTTAATACATACAGATACGTTAATTGGAGAACGATGCTTATGAGAGGATATGTCATAATGACTTTATCATCTCGATCGATGTAAGGGGTCTTAAAAGA
Source organism: Clitarchus hookeri (assembly GCA_002778355.1). Classification (NCBI taxonomy): domain Eukaryota; kingdom Metazoa; phylum Arthropoda; class Insecta; order Phasmatodea; family Phasmatidae; genus Clitarchus; species Clitarchus hookeri. The sequence goes on from NQII01012873.1 coordinate 11,038, forward strand.
AATATGATGTATTGACTTTAAATTCAAGATTTTGTAAATGGCAATGAAATATGCTTATAACATGGATTAAGGCATAATGTTATTTATATTCTTGATCTGACTTGTACTGGTCTGACATCTTCCAAATTCCAGGTCATTCAGCAGTCACTGAATGACAACCAACTATGCCTTTAAGTTGGTTAGTCTGCAACTCAGACATACTATACTTAAAAAATGACCCGGGGTAAGGCAACTTCTGTCCTGTATTCGTGACTCGGGCTGCTTACATAATTACATTTTAAAAACTGAAGATAACACCTATGTATAATAAAATAAATATGCCATCGAACATATATGAATAATCAAAGTTCATATGGTGTCTCATATTAGCATTTGACTTGGAAATTGGACGCCGAAAACACCTAGCACTTTGTATATTTACGAACAGATTTCTATGTTTATAAAATCCAACATATCGCTGGTCATTGTCATGTTATCACATTTTCTAACCTCATATTTTCCTCTACTTTTTAAATGCGGATCCTAGACACGTCGCTCGATACAGTTATTAAAAATATATCAAATATATACATTCAATGAAATATATATATATAACTTTAATTATAAAACTGTTTTTACCTAATCGATAGTTGTGACTTCATAATCATATTGTCCTTGAAAATATGAGTCCGTAGACTCGTTGCTCAATACACTTACGTCTGTTAGTTTTAAAGTCGAATACACATTTTATATCACTTAAATATATAACAATTTATGGCCCATTAATTTCACGATTTTGGATGACTAGTGACTCATCACTTCTCAAACATACTTAAAATTGAGTCACTTTGGCCAACTGAGAAGTAATGCTATTTTTAACTAAATGTTGTTAATATTGGTTTTAATAAATGTACTAATTTTGCAGCTAACTACTTTAGGGATGTTTTACCAGCTGAAAATATGGCGGACACACAGCTAGAATAGCAGTAAAACAAGAGATTAATTTACGAGAATCTGCTGCTACTTTAGAAGCAATTTCCAGACCCTAGAGGAGAAAATGGGAAATTCCAGGTTGAAACAATACTATTTTGGGGAAACTTAAAATTTTGAGGGAAAAACGAAAGAAAACAAGATAGTGGGCGAAATAAAATGACGAAGAAAACAATATGGCAACCAGATAGACGACTGTGCACATTACAAGTACAAGAACATTCTAGATAACGACCAAAAATTACATTATCCAAGAAGGCGGACAGATCCACAGATTCACGTCACCATAACTTGCCCCCAGACATGCCAAGACTAACTAATATATGTATATGTGTGTGTGTGTTGTGAGTTTTGGAAACAGATAAAGTTTATTTTTACCTAGTAAAAAAACTGATGTCATTCTGTACAAAGGTAAAAACTAAACCAATTAAAGGGAATTAATTAAAAATTGTATATACATGTTGGTTATTATAACACGATTGCAGTTAAATGGAGAATATTCTGGATTGAAGAAAGTGAATGAAAAGATTTAGGCTGCTCTTAACAGCGATGTCTTGAGAGCCAATAAATGTGATTTAGGTGAGTATGGAGTGGCGCCGGTATGAAAGGGCGGCGGAAACGTGAGATCTCCGAGAAAACCCGCCGACCAACTGTATCGTCTGGCACGATTACCACATGCGACGATCAGGTTACCCGGCTGGGGATTGAACCGGGTTCGCCTTGGTGGGATGCAAGCAGGCTAACCGCTCAGAATTTGCAGTCCCTTTTGGATTGAAGTAAATAAATTTTAAGACTAGGTGAACTTCGAGACATTCAGTATATAATTACCTCTTATGCGGATAGGACAGACTGTTAAAGAAAAGGAAATGTTAGGGGACAGGCTGCATAAATAGAAGCTTGAATTAATTTTGGGAAAGTGTATGCATCCTACAGACTTAATTAATTTTGGGAAAAACTTTATAAAGTTAGACAATAGGCGACTTTCTGGGCAAGTCTATATACTACAGACTATAAAATCTTGACGAGACTTGAAAAGTTACATTTTATGTCAATATTGTGAGAGACTGTGTAGAATAGGAGAATATGTAAATTTGAGACACAGTGTACGAAGGTTAGGATGTACTCACATTTTGTCTGCTTCTGTGTTAAAAGCCTCCATGGATGTTCCTTCTGGGGTCTCTTCTGCTGGCCCCTCCGTCTCAATTGCACTAAAATCCAATGATTCCACTAGTTGCATAAACCTGGAATGCACAGATAACAAAGCAATTGGTGTACAGTCTGAGTAACGATATTAAACAGAAGAAATTGAGACTGAAGGAATCCATATACCCCAAAAATAGCTTTGCTTGAAGGATGTTTGCAAGAAAAATTGGCGCATTACAAAAAAACATTCTTAAAGTCTGGTGTGGCATTCTTTACTGAGAGTGTGAAATTCATCCCATAATTTTTTTTAGGTTGTGAGCAACCTTTTAAATAAAAAATCTTTGTGGTACAAAACTTATTTTTAGGTTTATGTGCTCGTCGGTCATTCCAGTTATTACATAGTGTATTACCATTTGAAGCAAGTTATAGTTCATAAGATAGAATTTTCCACATATCTAGTCATGTTCATTTTCATCAAAGTGTTTCGTAACATGAGAAGTTACGTAAATTTAAGTTTTATTATTCGTAATTCAAATATAAATAGGAAATGACTGCTTACAACTAAATATGTAGCATGTTGCGTTAAGTCACAGGTAGGAAAAATTGGAGAACCGCAGTTAAAGTTATGAACTCGATTTTTCCTGAAGACAGATTTCACAATATTGTGTAATTGCCAAATTTCAGGCAGAATGTACACTATTACAAACTAAGTGGCTTTTGGAAGCAGTATCCGTAATAATATAAAGACTATGAGAATATTAGCACATTTTATACACCTTTAGAAACTAGGTGAATTTTTAAACATTATTCATAGCAAAGAAAGTAAAACATAACTTTCTTGATATTGCGAAACTTGTTTAACAATCATATAATCACCTTTAGCAACATCACAACTTAAACCTCTAAAGTTCCGAAAAATTGTTCTTTAATAATGTCTTCTACTTCTGTAACGTGAAGTACGCATTTTAAATGTGTTAAAGGTAACATTGGTGCGGAATTAATAAGTATAGTAAAATAACACTGAATAAATTTATTCCTACTTATACACTATATACAAGCTGTAAATGACCCAATACGTGAATGCCACCAGTAGTACAGACAAATTTACGAAACAACCATATTTCATCACCCAATTCCAATTTCACTCTTCTCCGCGAAAACAAAACAGGAACTTGAGCAATGGCAATAACTGCAGTCTGATTTATAACCCTTTCGTGGAGAGCAGAAGTCTTCCAACATATAATATCACAAATATCGATATGATTTGTGTAAACAACAGCAGCACCTGAACTGTTGTGAGCACGATGGAAAAACACATTTCCAAAAGTCCACTACCAGGACTGCCAAGTGTTGCTAAAGGTGATGATGTGTTTGTTAAACAGGTTTCGCAATGTCAAGAAAGTTATGTTTTACTTTCTTTGCTGTATAGATTTGGTATATCTCCAACCCAATATTGTGTATAAGGACAGGCAAGTGCAAGAATAAAATGAGTGCAAAGCAAGGTAAACAGGCATTTATTTAAAAACAAAACATGTACATAAAAACATATATATCTTATATTTTTAAAACCTTGGTAAGTACTATTTCAGAATATTCTTCTCGTCGACCCAGGAGTCGTCACGTTTCGAGTGTCCGAGCCAACTCTCATACACGTGACCATTATGCCGTTTCAGCACCTTCACAAAAAAAAAAACAACGAGAAACTTCGTAGGCTGGATCTCCTCTGCGCAAAATCCTCCGACGCGACAATGGGTTCGCCCCCATGTAGGTCCTCGAGATAATACATGTGCTGGGACTAATGTCGTATGCGAACCACCTTGTACAATTCTGCAGAACAGTTTTGACGATAGGCCTTGTGGAAAATGCCACGCTGTTTGAAGATGCGCACCACGTCACCAATCTTGGCTTTAGGCTTGTGTGGGCCCCTCCTCATCAGAGTAGCATAAACGGACCGAAGTAGGGAGTCGTCATTGACATCTTCGGGCTTCATGCGAGAGGCAGAATAAACAGTAGAATTATACTCGCGAACGAGTTTCAGCAGTATCTCAATCCACTTGTAGATTCCGTTCGCCATTAAATGTCTCCACATTTTGGCTTTTAGAGTCTGGTGAAAATGCTAAACGATGCTAGCCTTGAGCCCAGATTATGCAGAATAGTGATATATACCGTACTTTTCCTCAGTGCACAGAAAGTTACATTAAAATATTTCTTACCATCGTCGGTGTGGAGATTTTTTGGTATGCATTCTTCACGCAACACATCTGCATAGTGTGCATTCTTCGACTTGAGTAGCCTGGCCCATGCATACTTAAAAACGTGTATATTGTGGTAAACATTTAGAAGTGGCCTTTATTTCTATCTGGTCAGATTGTAAAGCATTGTCCACCACTTTCATGGCACACTTTCTCCAAGGATAATTCCTTCTAGCTGACACGTGCAGTTCCCCAGAAACTGCATATTTCGTCATCGCGCGATGTAGTGAGCTTCGACAAGTTCTTCGATGATAGATATACTCTCGTTGGTGTGCGACCAGTTGCCCGCAGTCTGTGAAGCGACCAGTAGTATTAGTTATCGAAGAGTTCGTTCGGATCTTCCCAAAACACATAGTCTATCTTGTGTCTGGTGTCTATCTTCTGCAGCAGCAGACCCGATCCAATAGCTTCGACCAATCATGGAAACATTGCTGCGATAATGCCGAATTTTGCATGTGTTGTGTCCTTAAATTGTTGCGTTGCAGGGTTATTGTTCGCATAATGGGTATGACTTGACTGTAGCAGGTGGCGGTACTTGTGCAAACGTTTCGTTGTAGTGCCTGGAATGCCTACGAAACAAAAGTTCGCACAGACCTTGTGACATTTTTACCTTGTGTTTGCTGACGTATCCCACCTCCTAGCAAAAACAGCACTTCCTTGTTTCCGAGAAACCATTTTTCATCGCAGTGTCGCAGGCCGTGCGTCTTGTCGCTGTTCCGATCGGAGTAGGAAGCTATGTAGGACCCGACTAGGGTGCCCACATCGGGTCCTCGCTCTCGTGCTAGTTGACACTCCAGTGAACGCAGCAAATCGATCAGGGCCAGATCATCTTCGTCGATAGTGATGCTCCCTTTCGATTCGGGCAGTTATGGACTTATTTTCCGTTTATACATCGGGGTTGGTCCTTCCACCTTGATTTCGTGTTTGATATCCGGACGAGACAAAGCTTCCTCCTGGTGTCGACCATGTTCGTCGAGGCGGCTGGTTATTGGATTTCAAGCCTCTTCCCTTCGATTCTCGCGAGCTAGTCTGTTACTTTTCGCGAGTAGATATTTCGCGCGAACAGATTCGTGTTCCTGCTGCATTTCAGTCGTCAGTTTGGTTCTGTCAGCCATCATTCATAGAATGGATTAAACACAAAACCACACTGGTATATTTACAGATTCACTCTCTAGTTGAGGGAAGTGAATTTTCAAACCTTTCCAGTCGGTCGATGCATTGATCCATCATCTTCGCTATGCCTTGCAACATCAATTTTTTGCAGCCAGTTTGGACGTTAACATACTTTGAACAGTCTTCAATTCTTCCTGTCTATGTAAATTCGACATGTTTATCAAGTCTATTATCAATGCCTCTGTGCCCCCTTCATACTGGTCTACAGCTATCAAATGTTACACAACTTCTTTTTTCATGGTCACAATCTTTTGTCCAAGAAGTGACAGGCCCCTGTGAAGAGTGTTGAGGCGTGCATCTATTGTCCCATTTATATATATTGTCATCGGAGTGTGGACAATGTCCGAACTTGGAAATTGTATCGTGACTTATGGTTGGCATCTTACTATAAACTGGTCAAAGCCATGCCTGTACTTTCCATTATATTTTGGCGAATCCCTATCGATCAACAATATGTCATACTCCTCATACCAGCACAAAGAACATGCCCTGTAATTCTACCAAAATCACGTCTATATTGATGTGGTCGTCGTACACATACCGCAAATTCGTATCATCCATGCGAAACAACACTATGCAATTCACATTATCAAGTAGTAACTGTTTTTTAACATGCGAGTAAGTTTAACTCTAGAACACACAGTCAACATTCGAATGCCATCTCATGCTAAAGTATTCTTGAATGCAAGTCTGTTTCTTAAATGCAACATCGTCGAAAATAAATACAGAGTTTAGCAACGCTTCACTTGGTAGCATGATGCCTTCGTTATCACCACAGCGGAAATATTTCAAGCCAACTGCGGCCTGCAGTACAAAGGCCAGATGCTGGATTTAGGTTGCTGAAGGGATATGGAGTATAGGTACATGTTCTCGAACCTAAGGCCATTTACTTTCTCCAGCATATTCAACAGCATGCACGTCTTACCACGACCCGACTGCCCAAAAATCAGTCCTCTCACGTATTGGGTAACAGCATGCCGTGATGTGCATTATGAGAGGTTTCGACATCTTCCTTGGTGATGTGGATGGGAAGACTAACATATTGTTTGTTTATATCTATTATACTAAAACAAAATCGTATAAATAGTGGGTATATATAGGTTCGTAGTGTAGTAGTGTGTGAATACTCGTTGAAGAAATATCAAATCTGGAAGAGGGATCGTCGATACACTGATCAATAATCTACCTTTTGAGCTGCACATTCCTGGGTACAGGTTCTGCGGGCTGGTAATGAAGCTAGCTAAAACATTGGCACATAGTAACACAGGCATCATCATCTGGACATGACATGCAAGTGGCACAATATCGCCTATTCCCAGCACAAAGATCTACAAGCCAGGCACCAGGCAGAAATATACTCGCACATAGGGCAGACTAGGTGAAGATAGGCATAGGGATGTTGAAAGCGAGACGTTGTTCAAAGAGGACAGGGAAGAAAGAGATAGAAGGATTCCATCCCACCTTGATAACCTACAATCAGTGCTATGATCGGTATCGCCGGGGATATATCGAATATCGTTAGCACAGTGAAACGAGCCTCGAACGAACGTAACTATTTGGAGGAAAACCATCGCCACAACCATAAACTGGAAGCTATCACCATGGGTAAAAAACGGCCAAGGACTTTACATACGACGGCTATACTGAGGAGGAGGTGCAAGAAAGAAAAAGCGTCTCAGGAGGAAGAGGCGCTAACGAAATCTCTACCGAAACGACCGCTCACGGACATAGTTTTGGAACTGTTTGCACGCAAAGTGAAGATACCTAATTTTCGCGAAGTGTTCATGCGGGATGTTTTGCCCACTAAACCCAAACATGACTTATGTGCTGATATCAACCTGAACACGACAGCCGGGTCTGGTACACACTGGGTGACTTGCGTCTACCGTGGCNTGACTTATGTGCTGATATCAACCTGAACACGACAGCCGGGTCTGGTACACACTGGGTGACTTGCGTCTACCGTGACGAACATGCGGTATACTACAACAGTTTCGGTAATTTGCACCCTCCACCTGAACAGTGATGGTACCTGAAACATTGCAAACTGACTTACAACTACAAGATAGAGCACATGCCAAACACATGGAACTGCAGACACTTGTGTCTTCGCTTTTTGATGCGTTGGAATAATAAATCGTAGGCGAATCGGAGTTTGTTATCCTTTTATATATAAGGCATTCACACCTTTATTCGTTGGTCAATATGCCTGTGTCCATCATTCTAAGTAGTAAGACATCCGAACTAAGGGCGGCTTTTTACCCGCCCTTGTAGCTGGATGGTGAGTGGGTAGTCGGATTGATGGATTTTCAGACTTACAACTCCATGTCTAACATAGAAGAAAATGTGAATTCAACATTCCGGTATGTAAAGGCAGGATAAATAAATTACATAAGCATTCCCACTGGAGCATACAAACTGAAGGACATCGTTAATTCCATCAAGAAATCTGTACCATCGGATGTAACATTCGAACTACATGGTAACCCAAACATACTGAAGTCAGAAATATTTCGCAGTGTCTATATTGATTTCATCGAACTGGATACCATCGGGCCCATGCTAGTGTTCGAGTCGCGAATCTACGAAGCTGGCAAAATGCACTAATCGTCACAGCCTGTAAACATATTTCCGGTAAATGTGATACAAATAATCTGTAATTTAGCGAGCAGCTGCTACGTCAATCGTAAAACCAGCAATACACAGCACGTCTTCGCGCCGATGGCCCCACCAGGTTATAAACTAGCCGAAGTTCAAAAACCATCATTTCAGTTCCCATGATTGCGAAGAGCACACACAAAGTGGTCGTGTCAATCGTCGATCACGACGATAATCAGATAGATTTCAGAAATGAACAAATCACTTTGCGCTTGTACTTGAAACGATGGTATTGAGTTTCACGAGACGAACTTTGCTTAAAGTCGAGCGCCTCACCAAACCTGCGACCAGTAGAGCTCGAGGCACCGGAGTGCTAAGACATGCCAACAAGAAATTTCTATGTAGCCTATAGTTTAAAGTGAACAGGCATGGAAGACGACAATGTATTGAACGTGTCCCAGTGGGTAGAATTCGACGACAGAATTGACAATTGCTACCAGCCGTATCTGACTGGCCCCTACGCCCTTGGGCGAAAGGTTCGAATCCCGATACACCGTCACGATATTTACACCTTCTCTTCGTAATCATTCCTGTGCACCTGATGTATGCGCACGAAAGAGGATGGGGCCCACCCCACCACCCACCATGATCGTTCGCAAATGTTTACTCCACCTTTTCGAGTAAGTAATGTTCGAAATTAATGGTGTTACTATTGACGAAACATGGAATGTGTGAATAACCACCACCATAAAGAATTACCTCTCACTCACGCCCAACAATCACGACATGTTAAGAATGGCAGGGGTATTAAAGATTGCTACAAAGTTCCTATCATCGCGGAAGGCAAGTTCGAGGTGAGTGTGCCACTATCGAATTTACTGGGTTTCGTCGAAGATTATAGGATGGTAATTATAGGAGCCAAGCAAGAACTACGGAAATGTATAGCCACCTCGCATCTCGATGCAGTGTTGGGAGCTGGTGAAAACCCGCAGCCTGTCTCTGTTGCACTGACTAACATAGAGTAGTTTGTTCCCCACGTGACTCCGAGCACCCACGAACGCATGAAGCTACTGAAATACACCAATAAAGAAAAAAATCATCGACATAACCTTCAGGAACTGGAGTTTGGTTACTTGGCCAGTCCTGTCTTCTGCCAAGCAAAACCACTGGGTCGTGGAGACATCTTCAAGCACGGAAAAACTCCGCTATGTCATATTGGCATTTCAAACGAACCAGCATCACATCATCTCAAAGGACAAATCGACCTTTAACCACTGCAAAGTCCAGAATGTAAAAATATTTTTCAATGGCGAAAGCTATCCGTACATGGATTTGAACACCTCCATTGACCAAGAAGGATTTACTTTGCTGTATTACCTGTATACACAGTTTCAAGCCTCATTCTACAGGCGCGAATCCTACCCCATGCTGACCCTGGAATAATTCAATGAAAAGGCGCCATTGTTGGTTTTTGGCACATCCAAACAAAACGAGCGAGTTCAAAATGGTGTGGTGGATTGTTGTATATAAATTATTTACAAGGAAAACATTTCTGCGGACACCACTGCGTACTGTTTGATTTTGCACGACAGACAAGTGAGCTTCAACTGATTTTCGGGACTGCTGAACATGGTGAGATAAGCGTATATAAACAGGACAGTAACGGCTTCGTGCGTCAGTTTGTTTCAGTATGTACTGTAATCTGCAAGGCTTTCAGAGCCAGAGCAGCTGCATACTCAAGGAGATCCCAGTGTCCTACGACGGCGATGGCAAAATGCGCACGTTCTTTCTGTCTCCCATTTATTCGTGGGAAACTCTTGGACGATAAAAAACAAGAAGACGAACGTCTGGCTGACCAACTACTACCATGGACTGGAGTGGGATGAAGGCAAAATTCCTTACCACCAAGTGGGAAATGTGCTGCGCGACTTGTTGATGTAGTATCTGCGAGGAACGATTTTCGTGGCACGGCCCGAGCAGAAAAAATGGCTGAGCAACTTACGCAACAACGAATTGGAAATCATTGATATGCAGTTCGAGTATGGTTGTCCTTCCCTGCGCGAGCTGACGAAACTTTTCGACGACCAGCAGCGACATGTCTGCGACAGGTCAGAACCTGACTGGACACGCGCGTGGAGGAATGCACAGCTGCTACACAAATGGTGTACATCGTCCCTGGGCCGTAATTCGGCTACCTACGGCTAGACACAAAGTCAACCGAAATACAAGAGAATTTAGTTTTCGCACGCTTGATCGGCACCCACAGTATATAAGATGATAAAAATCGGTGCGCTCATTTATTAGCTGCCTAGAGGTCTGATCGTCACCATATCTCCATTCTGTCCTACGAAAATTTATGCAATTGCAAAATCTGACTAGAGTAGAATTACATATAGTTTCATCGAAGAAGATGGATATCTGCACCGAGACCTGCGATGGCGGCAGCATGCAGCATTGGCGATTCGCGCATTTGCCAGTTGTCTACGAACCATCGCAGATTCAAGTATATTGTCCGGGAGCATCGGCCTGCGTCGTGTTCAACAAGACACCGCAGACGCAGCTGCTGTATAGAAGACTAATACCAAGTAAAATTCAAAAAACCTAAAAAACAGTAATTCTGTAGTCCACGCGAGCGGAGCCGTGGGCACAACTAGTCTATACATATTATAAAACTCAACGTCTCTCTGTCTGTCTGTTAGTGCGCTTATCACTCGAGAACCATGTATCCGATTAACGTGTTTTTTTTTTAATTCATAGCTATGTTCTATGGCCAGGTTTTAGTATATATTTTGTTACGTAAAGTAACATAAGGGATAAGCAGTGACGATAATAGTGAATCAAGTCGGAAAGAAGTTTGCCGCCAGCGAGCTCTTTTGTAATACGCTGTCTAAACCGTTAAAAATGGAACAATATCATTGATTAAAGAAGTGTGTATAATAAAGAGATATAAAAAAAACTCCACGTTAACATATATCTATCTATAACAGAGAAATACTAATAAGCGTTTTTACCATTTAATTCAGAAGCAACATTCAATGACGAAGTTTTTCACCTTGCACTCATCGAAATTGAACAGCAAGTGCAGACATTGTCAGGAAAAAAGTATAAAAAGCATGGACTTTATTTTAAATAAAAACCTAAACAATAATTCTGTAATCCACGCGAGCGGAGCCGTGGGTACCGCTAATCTAAGCTAAGTACGTGGGCCGGCAGAGATAGCTCACACACAACCCCACGTCGCGCTTCGTTTATCCGCATATCTGTGTCTGGCCTGCGGGTTTGTCTGGGTCGATAAATGCTTTGTAAAACTACGATCTACGGCGACTCTCTCTGCGATTGTTCTTCTATGAAAACCAATATCATATTAAAAAATAAAAAATTTTATTGAAAAAAAGTTTGTATAACTAATAAGTTTTATTGAAATAATTGTAAGGGTTGCGTGTTACTGTGAAGGAGGGGAAAACGCGCCACTCTCTGTGACATCACTCCGCGCCTCCACCCCCCTCCTGCTGGGTTTGTTATATAAAGGCTGAAGCGTGCTGAAATCTCTCACTCTGATATAGGGCTTCCATTCTCTATATCCGAGTTCACTTCTGCTTCGTCGCCATTTTGCGTTTGGCAAGAGAGTTTGTATCACAGTCGCCTTCCATTTTTCTTCGAATTTTTACTCGCGAAGGTATGCTACTTGTGTAAACTTTTATTAACTGGTTAAATTAATTTTGTCAACGAGCTCAAAAGTTATTTTATGCAGATTGCTATTTTTAATTAAAATGACTTTATAAACGAGCTCATTATTTTTTTTAATTGTTCTTTTTTCAATTATTAATTTTTTAATTTCTTTATAACCGAGTTCTCTATACTTTTTTTACCATCGAGTTTTTTAAGCGGATTATTATTTTTTCCAATTTTTTAGTGTGCATACTGAACGTTACAATGCAAAGATAATAAAGATGCTTATTTTTTCCTTCGCATCGATTAGCAGCCATTACATAGGTCCCTTGCCAAAGGTTCGTGCTTGGCCTGTAAAACGACATAGGAGCAAGTCAGCACCTACTGTCAGTTCTCATGAGTTGCAAATTATTTTAAAAAGTACGTACTAGCACTGATGAGATAATTAAAAGTTATGTATTTGCTTCGTTACATGTTTTTTTAACGCGCATTGATACTTTGTAGGTCTTCGCAGTCAGCAGTCGCAGGTCCTGCCAATTCCTGGAGTTGCGGAATTGTCGTCTTGCGGTCAAGTCTGTACGTCCGAAAGGAAACCACAGATTCTCCACGCTAATACAAGCAGTGAGAATTTACTACCACGGGACGAATATTTTGCGTGTACTTATGAGGTGAACTTGTGTCCAGGTGAAGTGACTTTCGTGGTAAGACGTCAAAGAGTCCCCTTTGTTAGTCTAATCGTCTGTTTCACGGGAGTCACTAGCAACGCAGTCTATAGTTGTTAGGAGACTGACTACAGTCTTCCTTTTCTTTATCACGTATATAACTCTGTTGTGTTTATACACACTGTTCAATATTACACGCATTGTCAATAAAAATATTAATAAATAACTAGCCCATAGCTTTAAATATATAATGCCATGTGCTACAACAATACATACGATTATTGCATATTAAAAAAAAACACACATAAAAGTAGAACAGCAGTATTACATAATTATTAATATATTTTGTGCTAGCGAAATGTTTTAATTTTTATTTTACACAAAATTGCTACATAGTTAATATCTTAACGTACACATTAACATTTGGCAAAATAATAAATTTGTTGTGTGAAACGTACTTACGATTTTTTTTATACAAGTGTCAACTTGGAACCTATGGAAAGAGTTTCTGTTTATCCATGGCACAAGAAACCACCAATTAAAACAGCTGGTGTGCCAGCAGCAACCAATAGCATTGCCCAAGGAAAGGTGCTGTCCGTATTGGAGATAACTTCTGGACGTACACAGCAACGAGTATGATAGTAAATATTCCGCAACATGCAAACGTGAACGAGTATACTCGGGATAATAATATATTATGGGGTTAATTAGTGCCAGGGTGGTTTTGTATACTCCGGCTTTGTTTACAAATATGTATTTTTTATAAAGTTTAGGTTCCCCTCCCCCAAATATTTTTTGCATAATTCTTGTTAACCTGTCGTGACTATATTAGTAAACACATTTGATGTTTAGCAGTTTTTTTTCTGACATCTTCAGAGCATGGAGGGCGACCGTGTCGACGTGGGAACTTCGTGGGGGTTCCAACTTATTTCACCTCTATTGTCTTTGGGGTAAGTTCAATACGGTTATGGCGTGGTTTTATGTTTGAAATATTTTGGAATCCGAAAGTCTGGTCTCAATTACGAGAGGAGATGTATACATAATTCATGTAGAGAAGAGTAGCAAGTCTATGAGAAGT
>NQII01012874.1:0-19594 GCA_002778355.1 Clitarchus hookeri
TGAGTCCATGCCACGCCGAGTGGCTGCACTTCGCCGGGCAAAAGGAGGTTCGACATTATATTAGGAGGTATCCCATGACTTTTGTCGCTTAAGTGTATACCAAGGAGCGCTTCTGCAGCATTATTTTCAGATGAAATGTTCCATTCAAAATCTGGAACGAATTTCTGGCACGTCATTTCCCGAGCGTTGTGAAATGTTGGAAACCTGTAAAGAGAATAAACTTTAAACTACGCAAATCTGTTTTAATGCAGAAGCATGGAAATAATTGCTGTTTGTTTGCGAATGTAGAGATTTTGCTCAACTTAAAGTGGGCGAACAAATCAGTGAGCAAATCGTTTGCCTTGCCAATGCGTGATGTACTCGCACCCAAATTAAAAAGTACTTATGTATTAAGTTGATTTCTACACAAACAATTTTAATGTAATTTTTTATTAATAAAATTATTAAAGTTTTCATTTCAAGCACGAGTAAACGGGTAAGTATAAAATAAAGAAATTGTATACGGTATCATCAGATATAACAATGAAAACCACACAACACTGTTTCCCCGTTCATTCAACTGATCGGCCAGTCTGTAACAGTCTCTTGACTTACTTTCAGTAAATACACTATTCTTTGTGAAAACTGCAACACACAGAAAGAATGCCTAGAATGAATCCAAACTCGGAGGATAGGTAGATCAGTGTACCAGTAATAAGTGATTACGATTGCAGAGAGATGGTGTACGCATAGGCTCAGCAGCGCCCTCTCGTGTGTGATCAGAAATGTCAGTGTTACACCAAGCTTAGTCAGCGAAGAGAAGTCAAATGAAGTGAAAGCAAGCGCCAGAATGCCTCGTCGACGTCAAAGGGCGCCATATTAGCATGTGAGTGAGTTCGAACATGGCAGAATAATCGGTCTCCGGGAAACTGGTTTGTCATACCATGACATTTCGGCGCGTACAGGACATGTTGCTACGACAGTGACGCGTGTGTGGAACCAGTGGATAGAAGACGGTCGTGCGTAGCGACGAGTGGGTACTAGACCACATTATGTAACCACAGCAAGGGATGACCTCCATTTTGTCCATAGCCGTAACGGACCATACAGCCTCGTACACAGTGTTGACTCGACACTGGAGCACTGCAAAGGGTGTGGAACTGTCTGAGATGGTTCGACGCCGTCTGCTGCAGATTTATCAGGGAGGTTTTCGAGCCCTAGGTACTGCCCCTCCTTCAGGCAACTTCACATGCCATATTTCAGCAGGACATGTGGTGCGGAATTTGCAAGCATTCTTCAAAATCAACGATGGGTACCACTGCTTCCCTGGCCTGCACATTCACCTGAAATGTTGCCCATCAATGTGCCTGGGATATGGTTGGTCAGCCATTTGTTGGTCACGGTCCTCTAGCATCTACTGTTGATGCTTTGTGGACTCGCATACTAACCATGTGGAGGGAGATTCTCCAAGAACATATCCAGGTCCTCTTTAATGCCATGCCACGAAGTTTAGGGGCTCATATTGCAGCACGTGGGTGCTTAACTCCATACTGAATTCTCTAGGACAGAGATCATGTTCAGTTCTGTAATCCTAATCAATTTTGTATTGTCATGTACCTAATCTGTGGTATAAAGTTAATTTCAATCACTTGTATCATTCTTGCTGTTGCATTTTTTTACAAATATTAGTGCAATATTTCATTGACTGATATTACTGGTTAGGGTTCAAAGTGTTTGATACACAAGACGATAAACCATGTGCATGTGCTGATGTGCAGTAAAAGGAAGTCTCTTTGTGTACTATTTATGAATTCAATAATTGCTGGTCCTCCTAATGAATGAAATGCAAAATATCTTTTTTCCATTAAATTAGTTGGCATGATATACACGCACTGATGAATGTGGCACAAAGAAAAATAAACACTCAGTATGGGAATTTTACAGTTAAATGTTATAAATCCCTTACGGAAATTATCCCAAACTGTATGCGCTTTCGAGGCATAGGAAGCAAAAATGTTAAATCTATGCCGTTAGACTTCCAATCAAGGCAACACCCTTACACATCTTAGATAGGCGTTTTTCCTATAAGACGGAAGGAAACGACATAAAAAGTGCATAGGGTAATGTGGGGCAAGAGTCCGCACTTAAGAAAACAGTAGGTGATTGTGTCTGTTGCAAATATATATTTCACATAAAACCACATGGATATGCTACGACAATGCATTGTGTACTCGATTGTGTGTGATTATACTCAACTGAAATTTTAATTCATTTGTGAGAACTTACAAAACAAATGTAACACATGACTGCATATTTGGAAACTTGCTCCACAGGTGGGGTAAGAATCCTATTACAGAGGGGTAGAAGTCCTATTGGCATCCATAACATTTGAAAAAGCCCTTTACCATATAATCAATCCAGGGTTCCTCCCATCATGATCTACATTAACTGCACATAATCTAGTCCACAGAGGGAGGCTCTTCGTACATTGAACCACATCCACCCCAGAAATAGTCGACCTTACCAGAGCTTTCAGTGCCTTCTTTCCATTTAAAGTCAATTTGCGTTTGGCTCCAAAGCCTTTGGACTTCAAGCTTACTGATTTAGATTTTACTGTCGTTTTCTTTAGGTTAGGCCTATTTTTATTTTACTTTGTAATGACAGTATTTTAGCATATGGCGTCGATGTGAGTATTTGAGACCGTTTTGGATTTCTGCGCCTCTTTTGTGGATCACTAGCTTTTGGGAAAGACATGATTATTTCTGGTGAAACAGAACACTTTACACGAGTGGACACATTCCTAAGACAAGCACTTGAGGAGACGTCGGTAGAGCTACTTATAGCTCACTTTTTACAACATTTACATGGCCAATTTCGGTAGGCCTAACCAAAACGTTTGTAACAGAGGTTTCCTAAAATTTTGAAATGTGCTTTGAAGTAGAAGCAAGCTGTACTTCTGCAACCATATGATTAGTACTGTCAACGACAGGAGACGATTGATTGTCATTATTATTTGGAAGAGTCCTGCAGTAATTTCAGATGGAAGAAAGTCAACTTCAGAGAAAATATCGGGATACGTTGGTAGTATGCCACATGCCTGAAAACTTTTGGCTACCATTCCAATAATAGCTGCTTTTTCAGAAGCTATTAGATACAAATTAACAATCTGAAATTGTGTTTTACATCTATCAGGATGTACTGACATCCATTTACTACATCCATTCACATAATACCCTTACACTTTGGTATAGTATTTCACTAACATCTGTTAGAACTAGACTACTGTTTCATTACATTCGTTGTAGAAAACGTTTTCCAACTGATTTCTTCTAGGCTGCGATTTTTTATTTTATCAACATCTTAAATTCCTTACGTAAACCACGGTATTCGATTTTACTTACAAGATGACACGTATCTAACTTTTATTTCTGTCAAAGAATTAAACTGTTTAAGATTTGCGCATATCAGAAAAGTTTAAAAGGTTTTAATAATGTTTGGTTTAGTGGGGCAAGAGTCCTCATAATCATTTGTCTGACTCTTGCCCCAGGAAACTTGCCCCAACAAACCGGAAAAATGTAATTCGCCCACTACATTTTTCAGTTGCATTATTAAAATTACACCCTCATACTAATACAAGCAAAAAAATAAACCTGTTACGTAAATGCACATATTCCTCGACAACATTAATTCGTTGCAATTCTGCAGGCACTTCTTTAACACAAAAAAATCACACCAGACATCACTCCAACCAGATAGTTGCGAAGATACTTCCATTAATGGTGGCAGCGGTGCAACCAGCCGTGTCCAGTGCGTGGAAAGTATTTCGAAAATTCCCTTTACGAAAGTTGATGCTATCTGACGGCGACTGTGAGAACTACGACGTCGTAGGACTCTTGCCTCATGCGGACTCTTACCCCACATTACCCTATCTGTAATAACAAGCGAAAGATTCTCAGGTGATATCCATAATACGTTTTCACCAGGGAAGTTGTTAGGACAAATTTTCTGTAAAATTATTTCAAGATTACAGTTACAATACTGTTGGTGAGGAGAGAGAGTAAACTTCCTCAAGAGTAAACTTCCTCAGTTACCTCGGAAGAAACACGCAGGTATGAAGCATGCTATGTCCCACGCGAATTCAGGTTGTGAAGCCCATAAAATCCCAACAATTTGTGAGTACTGTCAGTCAAATAATGGCGGTATACGATAAAAATAAATTTGGTAAAATTCATAAACATACAATCGAAAGTCTTAATTTATACAAATATTGGAAACATAACACATAATTAGTTTGCATGTCTAAAAATGTTGAAAGCGGTTACGCTACGAATTTAGTAATTTTACTGTGCGTGTCACTATTCCCTAAAAATCTTTAGAAAAGACATACAGGGTCCAATATTGATTTGCGCTATAATGTATTTTACAAGAATCACAGAAGTTATAAAAATGATGCACGGAAAGAAAGATTACGTTACGCAGAAATTAAAAAAATAATGCCTTTAGACCTATGTCATAATTTTACTTTGGAGCTTATTTTTGGCGATTTGTACTTAAAAGATAATGCCATATTTGTCAACTGCTGTTTAAACATTGAACTTTGTTTAGTACTTTCTAAGGATATTAAAATTTCATCTTATACATTTTTAATGTGATACAAACTTTAATACTTTAGGGAATATACATAACATTAATTGAAATAGCTAACACTACATAGAGACGAAATAGTATTTTGTAGATATATTAACGCATTATTACCAAACAACAGAAATATTTTTGTGGTTTATAATGCTACGCAAAAGACATTGCACTTAGCTACAACAAAATAGTTTATTTTGAACGCACTACGAAATTTTTGACTACAGAGATTTATTGCAAAATATAAGAGCGATTCTAAAGAAATATAATCACAAATATGTATATGTATCCTAATATTACTCTACGATTTAACAGTTCACTGCTATCGAATTTCTTATTGTTTGATATATTAATATCATAAATGTACTTATGAAGAAAATTATCATTACTACTGTGTAAAAAGTTTAGCGGTTCCAAAACTTCTTCAGCTGCGAAATGTCGGGTCACGGAATATTGATAACATAACTGTGAAAACGCATGTGGAATAAAAAAGAACATTTTAAAATTACATGAACACATTAGCGTTAATGCGCATTTTGCTTCTTATATCACGTGTATAAAGTATTCAGAATGAAATGGCAACCTTTTGTACAAGTAGTTACAACTACAGTTAATGTAATTTATTGAGGCTACTGTTGGTCAATATTCTTCATCAGATAAAGTTGTAATATTTTTACGGGCAGTTTTGCCATTTATTTACGCTTATATTTAGTGAACAAACAAGAAACTCTCTCTTTCATTAAATTTCTTTTATTACGCAGTTACTGGAAAAGTGGAATACCATTCTCCGTTTACTGAAATTTCATTAAAAACATAGGCACGTGATGGTGGGACTGTGATACCGTCGATCTCAAGATTTAATTATAATACAAGTCTTGCTAAATCAAAGACAAAAATTTTAATTAAGAAATCTTGAAAATGTTCTGCAAAGAAACAAAAATTAAATTTCCCGCTTATTTCCCGACTCCGTCGACTAAATTCCTGTCTGGGGGTAGAAAATCAGCAGAGAGTAGCTAAGAGTACAGAAGTGAAATGGTGCAGCGGTTTGGACGTGTCCATTCGCTGATTGGCTTTGCAAGCCTCTGGAACGATCCTTGCTTCTGATTGGCTATTGCGTCTTCCGAAATGATACCTATTGGCTGGGCTGCTTATTCAGGTGTCCATGTTGACCAAATGTTGACTGTGGATTTTTAATAAATGAAAATATATAGCTCCCCGAAAATTAATGTTTACTGAGAAAAAATGTTTCGTTGAATAAAACAAAGTTTGCTTGGAGCAAACAAATTAATTGTTTTTGTATAGGGACAGTGAAATATTTTGTTGTGGTAACCAAATTATTTTCTGGTTTTTATTTGGCTGCCCCAAACAAATATTTAATTGATGCAACTAAAGATTGGTTTGCCTCTACGTACATTAAACAGTTTCACTTAATATTAAAAAATAATAGTATCCCGGCCGAGATTGTAAACTAGACCAGCTGCGCCCGAGCACAGCGCGCTAGCCATCTCAGTTACAGTGATTATAGATGAATTTGGAATGCTTTTCAGGACATACATTTCAAATACTGGACAACGTCAGTATTAAGTATTTCAAGTTTTACATGTTTATTATTTTATTTTCTGTTAAGGTTTTTTTATTAGGAAGTTTATACCATTATTACGCCTCAATAAATGTACTAGCAAACACTGTTATTACACTAAAAAAAAAAAAAAAAAAAAAAAAAAANCCTTACTGGAGGCACGTTAGTAACTGTGTCCGTTACATTGTACGTAATGAAGAACAAGGACTTGTTTCAAAGTGCAGTTTGACGCTTTAAGTAATGAAGACATCATATTACGTCGACTGAATTCAACACAGTTATGTGAAGTTTAGTTTAATATACTGCTCAAAAATGTTATTGCGCAAAACCTGGATTTCTGAGTTACGCGGTTGATCATAGCTCAAGAGAAAGTGCGGGATGAAATGCACACTGTCTATACAGACGCCAGACTTGACAAATGTATTTTTGTAAAGCGCCGACTGTGTTGGCGAACATTCATCATGCGGAACCAATTATTGGTGGTGCAAAACTTTTTTTTTGAATGGTGTATAATGATAGCCGCATTATTTGAACACATTTATGAAGTAATAATGGGTCGCCAGCAGTTTTCATCAAGTTCATTGAAGTGTAATATTTTAGGGCCTCCTATTTCTCGCAAAAAGATATACGTGTAGGCTAGACTTCAATATCCTGCCTCGACACCTGCAACTTCCCTTAAGTTATCGGCCTCGAGCCTTTGTGAGAAGACAATTTATACCTGACTGGGACAACATTAATTAAATTAATTCTACCCTGAACATCCGTGATTCGCAGGCAGACATTTAAGACGCGTGTACAATTAGTGTCGTCCAATCACGAAAGGAGANCATCCGTGATTCGCAGGCAGACATTTAAGACGCGTGTACAATTAGTGTCGTCCAATCACGAAAGGAGATTTTAACTAGAGCGTTTTGGAGTACAAATAAACGTGGATTGTTTTCGCGGAAAAACAGGTGGCACTTCGAACTTGTATTGAATGTTTTATGTGTACTTATCTAACCTGAAGTTAAAACACGTACCTAGTCAGAATTACTTAATTTTAAATTACGTGATCTTGTAAGNGATTGTTTTCGCGGAAAAACAGGTGGCACTTCGAACTTGTATTGAATGTTTTATGTGTACTTATCTAACCTGAAGTTAAAACACGTACCTAGTCGGAATTACTTAATTTTAAATTACGTGATCTTGTAAGGGCCGCTGTACAACTCGCCTCCCACCTAGGCGAACCGGGTTCAATTCCCGGCGGGGTCGCTCCCTGATTTTCTCATGCGGGAATAGTGACGGATGATGCCGCTGGTCGGCAGGTTTTCTCGGGAATCTCACGTTTCCACGGCCCTTTCATTCCGGTGCCGCTTCACACTCACCTCGCTTCATCCTCGTCGGGTATCTAGACCTTGGCGTTAAGAGTCGCATCACCTCAAATACTGATTCCGCCATCTTGGTAGATGCAGTCCACCATGTTGCTAGGCGTCACAGCCGCCATTTACTATCTTAGTAGATGCAGTCCGCCATACTCTTTCAGAACACCATCTTGTTCAGTGAATTAATATGCAATCTTTGTAGAGGGAAGTCTACCAACTTGGTAAGTGCAGTCCGCCATCTTGGCCGGTGCAGTCGGCCATATTGGTAGGTATCACAACCACCGTCCGTCATCTTGATTTTTTTTTCGGTTTTTCATTTGTTTGTATATTTCTGGAGTTTCTCTTTCACCTTCGTCGACTGTCATATTGGATTTCATATGTTCTCATCACCTTGGTGGCTGTAGTGTATTAATTTACCCACCAGGCGAGTAGTCGATTTAGCCACACAAGGCAGTAGATCTATTTTTTTAATGTTTTTAATGTATAGGTTGCGCTGTCAGCGCCGTCTAAATTAGATTCTATTTTAAACAAATAGGTGACATTAATTTCTTGATTTCACTGCCAGACGAGCTGCCAGTACCCGCTCATTCTGACGATTTAGTCGCAAAGTGAGCTGTCGGCACACCTATTGATAGTCATAAAAAAATCTGTAATTTTTCATTCCTATTTTTTTTTAATAATTTTTCCAATCAGCTGTAAACATACAAGCATATATTATTTAATCGATGTATTTTTTTGTAATAAGATTTTTAATTAAGAACGACCAAAAACACTTTTCGTTTCAATGCTAATTAAATTACCTTTTAAATTGAGTATTAATTCAGTTACCCCTCACCGCAACACTTTAGTCCGACCAATTACTCACCATCGCTTAATCCGTCGTCACTACAGCTCTTGTTTTCAGCATTGTTCGCAAGAGTATGCTAGTGTGGGGAAATTATTTCATGGGTACAATTTCGACACTCGGCACAGTTTCTCGTTTGATGTAAGAGGTGACAGTTCGCTCTCTCACCTCTCGTCTTTTAGCATTCTTACAGGTAAGTTCAGATATTTAATACTATAAGGTCACAGAATATATTACCGTGAAATTAAAAATTTGCTCAAATATTTAGTATCGGTTCGGGCCAGCTAGTGTCTGGAGGAATATGTAACCTTATAAAATACGGTACTAGAACTGCGATTTTTTTAAAGTTATATATTTACCATTAATATAATTTGCAATGATGTTACCTCAGTACCGGAGCTGCTACAGTAAAATTTCGTTTGCATTCACAAAATGTGCTCGAAGACACGAAATGTATGGATGTTCGAATAGTGCAGATAGAGTAGTATATAAGTGTGAAAACTGTGGTATGGTATTTCCTAGGCACGATAACTTGCAGAGGCAGGCAGAAAACCTGCGTAGCTATTGGACCTTCACCTGCCAAAATCCGTCGTGAAGAGTCTGCTTCGCCGCAGCCTACGAGTGTAATTCCCACAAAACCAAGAGTGAAGGATGAGTATACACCATCATGGAAGCAACCATCACGTCCATGAATCGTGGCAGGGTTTGGGATGGTTAATGGCAATGGTTTCGTGGAGGTCCAAACTACATTATAACACAGTCTTAATACCTATGCCTCCACAACGAGAGCGGATATTCGAAGGATGTTTGCACATTTTAAGATCGAATGGGGCAAAAATCGCTGTTGTCTCTCCACATAAAAATGCCACCAATACAATTTAATGTATGGCTCGAACGTAGCTTTAAATAATCGACCGCATTCAACCAAATGAAGGTGATGGAATCGAAAAGCAATATATCGAAAATATTGCAAAATTCATACCATCAATATACGTTACGAGAAAGACGTATACGAACAGGGTGTTCGGAGTAAATATTAACGAAAACTCAATCACCGAGTGCCCCTTACCCTCTAAACAACATGTCTGCTCCCTCAGGTAGACTCGACGGGAAGATGGAAAGCATGCGAAATACCACGGATGAAAAAAAGGGAAAACAAATAAATAACCAAAAATCATGGGAAAAGGGGTCGGGGAAACAATGTGCGAATAGAGATTAAACAAGCAACCAAACTGCAGGCACATACAGGATTACTTAAACAATTACTTTCCTTGCAATTTAGGTTTCAACTGTGAAACGTATGGCCTTCTAAACAATCGGTTAGACCTGGGCGACACAAGACAGACAGTGTTAGGACCTATGAATTAATTTATTTTAAAAGGCCTCACAAATTTTGGAATCAGTTTCCCCGTTAAATCCCCTCCCATATCTATCAGAATATAATTATTACAAAGGACCAGGTCACCTAATTTAAAACTAACAGGTAAGCTGTCCTGGTACATGACCTGCAGTTTTGCTGCCCCGAGCCTACGGTGGACCTCCTCAAGCCATCGATCTCGGCCAGCGTCATCAAAGTGAGAGTGAAGAGGGGGAATATTCCCAATGTTAAGTAAAGGATGACTAAGCGGACGGCCAAGGAATGGGAGAGAGGGTGGACGTGGAATCATGTAAAGCGCTGTTGAATCCCACATTTATGAAATCCAAATCCTAATCCCACAAGGTGTGATATCGGTTATAAAAAATGGTTAAACAAGCCTTAAGACTCATGTTGAAAGTTTTCTACATGATTATCCTTTGGGTAATATGGACTGGAGGTAAAATGCTTGATTGCCCAACGAAAATACATGTTATTAAAAACATTAGAGGTGAAATACTTATCAATATTGGTAACTATTTCAACAGGAGCACTAAACACCTTCCACACCGATTCAGTTAGATCTTTACCAATATATGGTGCTTTCATGTTTCTCAACAGCAACAAAATAAATAATTTTGTGAGGGTATCCAGAAAAATTAAAATACATACACTGCCTTTTTCAGATCTAACCATGGGACCAAATATATCCAAATTAATCGTGCTGCAAGAAGCCTGGGGAATCTGCATCACAGCCTGCTCAACATTAGCATTCTGTGCATTCTTACACTTCTGACGTAGATCACACGAATGCACGAAAACAGATACGCCACCCCTAAGACAAGGCCAGGAAAAAGGAACTGCAATTTTATTAAAAGTCTGGCTGACACCTAAATGTCCACCAAACACGGATTCATGAAAGTAAGACAACACCATAGGTCTCAGAGACTCTGGCAATACAATCTTATGAGCACGTCAATTCTTACCTGTGAAATAAAGTATACGATTGTCTAACACATAAGAAAGTACAACACCATTATTCAGGTCACTTTGAACCTGAACACAAACACTGTTATCCGCCTGAGCCTGAAGCAACTTGACGAAAAATTCGGGAAATGCTGTATAATTTTGAGAGATGTCTCCGGAGCCGCCACCTCGTCCATTTCAAAATCAGCTGGATCCTACATTCTAGATAAGGCATTAGCCACCTGGTTTTCGGAACCTCGGGCATGATGATGAACCTTGAAACAGAAACGGGATAGGCGAAACACCCAGTGACCCAATTTGCCTAGCTGTTGGGGGTGGTAAAGAACCCAACTCAAGGCCTGACTGATTATCGAGGTTAAGATCGCATTCGTCATGTTCAATATACGATGCTAATTTCTAAAGTCTATAAATGCATGCTAAAGTCTCCTTCTCATCGATTCCCAGCCTTCGTTCTGTCTCAGAAAGACTGCGACTCGTGAAGACGACAGGTGCAAACCCAACTCTGTCCGCTGGCTTAGAACAGCGACTAAAGTCAGTGACTTGGCATTAACTTCAACGACAAATCGGCGCGCAAAGTCCGGGAGATGAAGCACTGAAGGAGAGAGAAGCTTTTCCTTAAGCAGATAGAAGGTTGACTCCTACTCCTGACCCCAATGAAATTCCACTCCTTTCTTTTTCAAGAAATTAAATGGTGCAGCCAGTTCAGAATAATTATCAATGAAACGGGAGTAATAACCTTATATTCCCAAAAACTTATGTACACCCTTCAAGGTCTTAGGGTGAAGGAAATTTAATATAGGGGCCACATGGCCAGGATCAATCATCAAATGACCCTCACAGAGCACATATCCCAGATATTTCACTTTGCTCGATCCCAAGGCATCTTTATCTGGATTTACTGTCACACCAACTTCCCGCATTTTAAGGAACACATGATGCCAATAGGACGAATGAGACTCGAGGTCATCACCGTAAACAATGATTTCATCGATGATATTGAAAACCAATTTAAATTCAAATTCAGACAGAATATGATCTGACACACATGACAAGGGTTGACTACCGAAATAGGAATATATAGGAATGTGTGTGAACTCATATTGGCTCCAGGGTGTACTAAAAGCCGTATACTTCCTACAGGAGGGATCCAGTAAACATTGGTGAAAACTGCTGTTCAAATCTAAAACAGAAAACCCACGGGCTTTACCCAAATGCTGAAGAACACAAACAATTGTATGCAATGGGAAGGGATCCTTATAAAACTCTTTGTTTACCAGGGAAGGGTTAACCACCAAACAATATTTCTCACTTTCCTTTTTACGCACCAATCTGACGTCGAAGGAACTATTACACCAGCCTCTAACAATTTGTCTTTAATTGCCCGGAACGCTAAGAGCTTGGGTGGAGGACATTTAAAATGGCGTTCGCGCACCGGAATATCATTTGTCAACGATAACTTTTAAATGAGAACGTCACATTTACCAATGCGAGGAGGGATTAAATCACTAAATTTCTCCTTCAACTGATTCAAGCATACTTGAAAATCAGTGGCCGAACTCGTGCCATCCAACATAGAAGAAAACAGATAAGGAACTGCGTCGAATTGCAAGCCAATCCTGATATTCGGAGAAAACCCAAAATACGAGTAAAATCCGTAGAGGTTAACTGAAGCCCTAGTCTTTCTAGAAATTCAAGGCCTAAAATAACATCATGAGACAGGCGAGAAAATACCTATAAGGGAAACGTCCATAAATAACCGATCTTAAAATGTAGGTTCACAACTACATTACTCCTAACGATATTATCGTCAGCGATACACAAACGTTTCTCTGACATGCATATGACATGCCCTTTGGAAATGATCTTGGAATCCAAGAATTTTTTCAAGAAAGAATTGCTCATTACACAATGGGTAGCCCTCGTATCAACCAAAGCCAGAAAATTTTGATCCCCACAGGTGATCAACACCGTACACTTCATAACAAGCCGCGAGACTTTACATTTAACACGACTGGAAGACCCACACCGATTTCCAGTCACGACTCGTTTCCCGTCCAAGGGCAGTATGTACGCAGGTATCCAAGCTCCTCGCATTGAAAAACATTTTCTCTCAGACATCGCACGCCTGCTAAGTTGACAATTCTTAGCTACGTGTCCCTGATCAGCACAATTACTGCAACGCACAGAAGAACTGCGTTGCTTGACAACGTGTATATTGGAAATTCGACAGGACGGTGCGAAGTTGCAGTCGCGGTCGGCTCGTAAGGCAGGTGGAAAACAAGCACGGTATTCACTACATGCCACAAGGCGACCTTGTACCTCTACAGCCAGCTGGCGTAGCCCACGAAAGTTACGTGAAACAGATACCAGCGTGCATTGCGCACGTACCTGGCGGGGGCGGGGAGGGCATGTTTTCAACGTTCGGTTTCACACATTTGTGAACATAAGGCATCATGAAATGCACAAACGGAATCAACAAACTCTTACATGGGCGGTGTCAGTCATCTGCTGGAAGAGGCAGAAGTCGGCTTGGTTTCTACATTCGTGACCTCCCATGCTGATGTTGGCAACTGTACCTTGTGCTCGAGAAGGTATCCCTCTGATGGGGCTGAGTGGTGTTCCACCGTGCTGCCCGCCATCCCCGGGTGGGGACTTCACCGACATAAATGTCATTATTACTTCAAGATGGATTTGATTACACCGAATGTTTTGTAAATTGTGCCTGAACTGTTTTATGTAAATTTCTGCATGTAACATGGAAGTCTGTCCTCTCTGAATTCTTCTACTTCTCGTCGATCTTTACTTCTGTGTCTACGAGCCTTCATTCGTCTGTATTGGTATACTGTTTGGATGTTTTGGTGCCGACTAGTTCAGAGACTGGTCCCCAGAGCACAGGTTTTGGGGGGGGGTGCGACGCCAGCGCTCGTTGCGGTAGTCGTCTTAAGTACTCTCGACTAGGCGCGGCTCGGCTCCCCTCCTTTTTCTCTCCCGTTCTCCCTTCATGATATCCCCTCCTGTGCGTCAACATTTTTTTTGTTAACGGGGCAAGTTAATACAAGTGGTTGCACTACTTGCGCTCCGTCTATTCTACGCCCGGTCGTCGCCTGCAGGAGAATCTGAGGAGCAGCATCGTGTTTTTAAATTGTAATTTAGCTGTCCGTAGGACGTAAGCACTGATCAGGCACCTTTCAATTTACTTTGTTGGCTGAGAAGCCGATGCGGTTGAGCGATATGAAACAGTGAGTCGTGGTCGCAGGCATTCTATTAGTTGGATAAATTTGAAATGGTCATGCAGTGAACTTGTGTTTTTTCTAAATTGTGGTTTCGGTCGCCAGCCCAAACTTGGTTTCGGTTTAATCTAAAACTCTAGTTTTGCTGTGTGTGCCAGTTTACTAACGAGTCGTGTTTAGTGTTTGCTGCCCTACAATTTTTCCAGTTTTTTCAATANTTTGCTGTGTGTGCCAGTTTACTAACGAGTCGTGTTTAGTGTTTGCTGCCCTACAATTTTTCCAGTTTTTTCAATATACTTTGCGTCCACGACTTACGCATTGGGCGTAATTAATCAATTCATTTTAAATGTAATAATTCTTTTTCGATTTTATTCGCTGGAGCGTTGATGGGTAATTTGACTGCTTCCACTGATCATTTCANAAATGTAATAATTCTTTTTCGATTTTATTCGCTGGAGCGTTGATGGGTAATTTGACTGCTTCCACTGATCATTTCGTTTTTATTCATGTTTTATTAAAGTGTTTCAATGTGTTTGTTTTACGAAATGGGGCTTTACTGGCCTTTTTAGGCTGCCGTCATTTTTTTCTAATTGCTCATAGTTAATACTCTAAGACATCTTTTGTATTTTGAAAATATTGAGGTTTTTTAATTTATTGTATTAAAGTATAATTGCTGATCTCGTTTTACTTATCATCAATTAGTCCGAGCAATTTTATGAATTATATCTTACGTTTGTAATTTCTTTGTCAAACCTGTATTATTGTTATGATTTTGTATTTTGAAAATATGTGAGAAAGTTAGCTTTAATTAATTGTAAGTGGTTGAAATCCCTCTATTTGGTGCTACCAGTAATTGCAAACGTATTTTATCTAAATACAAGTTTTTAAAATTGTGGGCTCGTTTTAAATTATTTGTGTACTGGCACAATAACATAAGGGAAAGATTTTTGTATTTTGTAAATATGTTAACTCATACGTGAATTCATCGCGTCGAGATTCGACCGCAGACACGTTACATGAAATGCTTAAAAATATTAAACTATGTAAAATAAATGCATTTAAAAACCTGAATATTGTAACTTATACAATAGCCGAGTGGTCTAAGGCGTCATTATAACAACACAAAGTCCGGCAGTTCGATACTTCCTGCTTCCACAAGGAATCTTTCAAGTTTTGAAAAATAAGTACAGATGTCAGCGCATTCTATGAGCCGACGAGGGAATTACAATAGACCACACAAGGGCTACTATGCCTCTCAGTAAAAGCAATAGACCAGATCGTAAGGATTACCATACTCTTTTTCTGTGGCCACCACGCCGCTCAGTAAAGGCAACAGAACAGTCTTAACACTATCATATGTTACGCACTGACATTTTTAAATACGTAATGTTAGTGTTACCATATACCTTTAACAATATTCGTACGATAGCCACAATCAAACATACTGTTGTCCCTATTTTAAAAGTCTTGGAGGGTAACGTTTGTGTTCCCATTCAACATACTGGATTTAAGAAGCTCCCAAACGCGTTGCAGAAACAAAATTATTCGCCAGGTGAATACATGAGCGTCCGTAATCTCAGATGTTATTTGTATATAAGTTACATGCGTACTTTTCTATGATAATTTTTATTTAAGGTGTATAACAAGACGGTCATGATCGCAATCACGAGCACAGTCATTTCAGATATAAAATAATACGGCTTATAAAATCCGATATGGTGAACGTGATCACATATAGTTATGGCCAAGCTAGTGAGTTCAGCTCATCGAACAAAAGATGCTCGCTGGTTTCTTAGATTCTCAACCATAGTCTTGTGCTCGTACCTATGATATCCTACTACTGTTCGTTCCTTCTATTCTACTCTGTGTACAGAACGTATCAAAATTTTAACGACGAACTACGGCAGCAGGTCAATCACGAAATAGAAGATGTAAACTTACAGACGTTGAATGGTCTGAAGTTGAAGTTGGACCTTAATCACTGGTTTATTACAAATACTGAAGAAAATATTCAAGATGAAACACAGATTATCTGCATAACGTAAGAAGTTAATTGTGACGCGCGGATTAAAAATCCATCTTTAAAATCCCTAGTTATATATAATTTCATGGAGACTAAATCGTAATAAGAGTATTAAGCGTGATATTTACGTGAAATAATTTCATTACAGGTTTTGTGTTATTACAGATTTTTGTTCATACATATTATTCACACACTTCAGTGTACTATCACTTTAAACCATAGGTCATATTTACTTTTTTTTCCCTTTTTAGCCTATTTTCCGAAGGAAAAAAAGGCCTGTGAGGTCACTTTCTGGCCTGTGTGTCTGTGTATGTGTGTGTTTATGCGTGGAGCTGTATGTGTCTGTGAGAGTGTCTCCAATATTTGAACGCGTGAACCGAATTTCACCAACTCGGTACATATATTGTACTTAGTAAGGACGCCTGACGTTTATAATTATCGACAATACAAGGAACTTGCTTTCAAAATGGCGGTAATTTTAATATTTTCGCCGATGTTATATATTTGGAATCATTCAACCGATTTTTAAACAAAATTTTGTTTACCAGCAAAGCGTGTTAACATTAAATTTGAAAGTAATATTGTTGTAAGTACGCTATTTTGAAAGATAGTGCCAAACGAAAAATATAGATTTTACATTATATTTCCAAAACTATAAAAGCAATTATAACCCAATTTGGTATGTAAGTAATAATATGGCAGGTCAGGTAAACGTAAATTATTGAAATTTATAACGTACTTATTTTCAAAATGGTGGCTATAGAATTTTTTTAGGTTTATTTGGTATATCTGCTATACCATTTAACCAATTTCGACCAAATTTTGTATCCTGAAAGTATTTATTATAAGCATCATATATGCCAATGTATAGCCAGTTTTGTCAGAAATTTTGTAAGATAGCGCCAATTGAAAAAAAAATAGAGTTTTAATGTTATATTTCAGTAAAAAATAAACCGATTCCGGCCAAATTTGGTAAACAAGTAGTACTGCGGCAGATGGTTAAATGATATGTTTAAGATATGGCAGACATTTATTTTCAAAATGGTGGCCATATGGGCATTTTAGTTTTATATACTTTATCGTCGAAACCATGAAGTCAATTCCAACCTAATTTTGTATGTTGGTAGTATGTATTAGAAATATAAAATGCGTATACACGGAGTATCGTTGGTCCGCCATTTTGTGAGACATTCCACATGAAAAAATAAAGTTTTTATGTAATATATCGGGAAACAATTAACAGATTCCTACGAAATTTCGCAAACAATTTGCACAGTAGCAGGTGGTATAAAACTACTATGTATATGCTATGTGTAAACTGCTCAGTATATTATATTAACGAAACAAATTTTAAATTATCTTTGTATGCAGCATTATAAATTAAAACCATCAAATGTGTATATACAGATCCTTGTAATAGGCCATATATAATTTTTTTTATTTTTAAGTTTGATAGACACTTATTTTTATAATGGCTGCAATAAAATTTTTAGGACTTTCAGACTTACTTTAATTTATGGTCTCCGGTGTTGCAAACAAAACATTTTATGATGCGTGCTGTACTTAAATAAACGCAACACTTACTTCGTTGTCACAACCAATTAACTGTAGACTATATGTTCGGCTACAGTTTTGTGAATCGATTTCAACCTAGACCAGTAAGATGGTTTGCGAATCATTTATCTACCGGCGAGATGATTGGTTATTGAGTTTCGCAGTGTGCAGTACAGACCAAAAATTATCTACACGTGCGTAATGTACACAATTTTGTACTCTGGGTCGGAATGGGCTCGTCTGCTATGCCTACGAAACTATGTAATCGATTTTAGCTTTACTTAGTATACTGGCAGTATACAATCATCGAATGTGCTAATATATAACTTTTTTTGTACTCCATTAAAAAAATTGAGGTTTTATGCAACATCTCAGGGACCAATCCGCGGATTTTCACAAAATTCTTCACACAAATAGCGCTAAGGTAATCCACGTGAACTTATGTGTTTAAAGTTTCTCAGTAACTTATTTTCAAAATGACGTACTGTAAATATGTTATGTTTGTAAATCCTATCATTCGAAACATTAGACTGATTAAATACTAAGTTAACGTTTAAAACCGACCTCCGTAATGCAGTTGATTGCACACTAGCTTATGGTGTTTTCTGGGTTCGAGTCCCGGGAAAGGCACGTGTGTGATCGCAATTGCCTCACTACTGATGCTATGTTTCTTGTTTCATCTCTAAGGATATTGCTTTCAACGAGACAAGTCCTACCTACAAACTGAGCTTTTAAGAAATTATTTTAAAATTAATTGCACCCATGTTGAGAAAAGTAGGCTCGTTAGTTATATCAGTAACTTCTTGTTTTGACACGATTTACCTGCTGCCGAAGTTTGTCGGTCTAATTTCGATACACTCTCTGTTCCATTTATTATGTACGTCTGCGTAATTTGTATCTTTGGGTGTCTGAGGCGAAAAATGCCGAAACTACAAGGCGCTACCTTCCCCGTTGTAATCAGTCAATTATATATATATATTTAGGCGTTTACAATATTTACGCCATTTACACATACCTTTGCAGATATTAAGTGTAAGGACATACTGCCTTTAACTCACAGCGTTTCAAAAAATTCAACAATACTAGAAACTGTAAAAACTCGTGCTGTAAGTAACTTGGTAACCTAAATATTATGTCTTTCTGCATTACATACGTAATTTCGATAAGTTAGTGGATATTTTATCTGACAAAAATATGTTTTAAAATCCCCTAGCTTAAATATAGTCAAATACCTTCATTCCCATATACTCGTACATACAATGCAACATGCACATTACGAAATTAATTTTTTTTTCATATGAGTAGTTTATAAATAAAAAACAAAATAATAAATGTAGTTTTTGCAGGTCTACGGAAAGTTCCTGTAGTTAAAAAACTGTTTCGCGACTTTCACATGAATTTCATTTCTGGTCAAACAAAATTTATAATTCTACAAATATTTACGGATAATTTTTCTTAGTGTTCTTCTCCCTAAGTTAGCAAAAACCAAATTATGGCATATTAATTTTTAGATGTTGGTACTTCCTTATTTGCACAGTTTTTCAATTAAGTAATGACGGAGATACTGATATCCGACTTTAATTATTGTTGTGAGTAGACGTAGCAGAAACGAAATACATACCCTCATGTAACATTACAATTATATTACACATAAAAATTTAACATAATACTTTATTGAAGAACTGAATGTTTAAATATTATAATGATCAACTCCGTATTTAATTGGTATTTCCTGGTGCAATCGCCTTTATATTTCTGGTAGATGAAATATCATAATCCTTTTCTGGTACTCAGAGGGTCTGTGTGCTTTCCTCACAGCCAGACATAATATAAAATAGTTCTACACTTTAACACCCCTGACTAAATAAATCAGACGGTGATGTTTATTATAAAATAAGACAGACGTCACCTTTACTTGCAGGATTGTAATCAGTTAAAATATATAGAGAGCTCGTCGTCGCGGCAACAGACGTGACCCTTGTTACGTCAATGGCGGCACGGGAATAGTTATGGCGCAGTGGGCAGGCTAGGCGCTTTGCCGGTATGGT
>NQII01012875.1:0-14838 GCA_002778355.1 Clitarchus hookeri
GCCGACGTACCTACTGTGTAAACAAAATTCATTACATAATAGTACAATCATCCGTATTTTAAAAGATACTGCCATTAAATTTTTTTCGTGGGCTTACATTATATACCAGGAACTTCCTGAAAGATTACTATCAAATCCCGCGAAAAAATTCCTTTTACGCAATCATTTTACTACACACATGCTCCCTTTAAGTCTTTAAGTACATGTTCACTTAGCTGTGTGGTTAGGTTCTTTACACGTATCTCACTGGGGCAACAGAAATACATTTCATTTTATGCCACTTNTCACTTAGCTGTGTGGTTAGGTTCTTTACACGTATCTCACTGGGGCAACAGAAATACATTTCATTTTATGCCACTTTTTTTACGACGTTGCTGACATGCTCATTTTATTTGGTTTACTTATTATAGCAGAGGTATAAGCCAACCCCAGAAATTCTTGCTGTTAATCATTGTAGTCTTGTTAATGAACTCTTAAAAAATGAGAGTAATTAACTCTTCCTTCATTTTGGAGCCGAGATATTCGCAAAAACACATTGTGTAGGGAATGGTTTCTGTATATCCAGAATAGCCTTATTATACGATTCTGTACATAGCACATATATTTGCACTCACTACAGTTATAAACATTTTATTAAATTTCGTATACACGGAAATCGTGAAATATGTTATTACACTTATACAGATTGCAATCATTATGCTATTTATCGCATTATCGCACATATAAAAGTAAAA
Source organism: Clitarchus hookeri (assembly GCA_002778355.1). NCBI lineage: Eukaryota > Metazoa > Arthropoda > Insecta > Phasmatodea > Phasmatidae > Clitarchus > Clitarchus hookeri. The sequence goes on from NQII01012875.1 coordinate 735, forward strand.
AAAATTTATATAGAAATTTTTTAAAATAATTTATTATTGTTTACTAAAATGGAAAATACTTACGCCTATCTATATTCAAATATATTTTCATATTTACACTCTCTGATATTTATCTCATGAATCACTTACCGCGACTTAAAATAGTTCAAACATCAGTAGCATGCTATAAACACTAAATTGTTATTATATTATAGGAATGTTAATTATCATTTGTTCAAGTGTTTAATAAAATTAAATGATTTTTATTAAGTAACACCATTCCCAGCTAGAACTAAATTGTATATTTCTATGCATTTTTGTAGACGCAAATATACTTTTTATAACTGAGCTAATATTGCAAATGTTAAATATACAGATAAATTACTTTATAAATACATGAACAAGTCATGCTAATATAAGAAATCAGTAAAACTGTTATCATCGAGTTACATAAAAAAAGTGTTCGTCTTGCAAACTAATGTGGCAAAGTTCTGCTACTAAATTCTGTTCATAAAAATAAATAATTTATTACAGTTTTCACAAAAATTAAATGTAAAAGTATTTTGTGAGTCTTTTGGGCTACGGGTAATAAACTAATTTATTTTGTAAAATTTATTTAACACTTATGTTGTGGTACTATCCCTAACTTATTTATTAGTCTGATTAGCACCATGCTGAGCTTGGTTTGAAAAGGGCTGTAAAAAATTACGTACTCAGCAACGCTAAAAATTATTTATTAATTTTTCAAAATATGAAATTACTTTTCTGAATGGCATTAGACATATTAATGCTTATCAAAATAAATTTTTGCTTGCTATTTTTTAGGGATTAATGGTGATTATCACAGTTTCGAGCATAACTCTGGTGTCAATAACGCTAAATTATAATTAAAACTGACATTTAAACCATAGGTACCAAATAAAATATAAAGTGCTGTATAATTGAAGTATCAATGAATAAACTCTATATATGATTGATTACTCTTAAAAATAAACAAGCAATGCACATTCATTTCGCTTTATATTTTAACATGAGAAACATTAGGGCTCGTGTACGCAAAATGTCACTAACATATCTTTAACTTTAATAAAATTAACGGATGTAATGTGGGTAAATGCATGTCAAAATGGTTGATGAACGAGAAGTAAGCTGTTTAAGAAGACATATGTGCACAAAAGAAAACTAATGAGTTTTATTTCGTAAGATTTCCTGTCGCCATAAAGCTTGAAAGAAATAGTTCACATGTTACTGTTCTAACGTACCAACAGATACAAGACAAAAATAAAAAAACATTAAAATATTTAAACAAGTTATTTGGCAGTCTGTTAATATTAATCTATTTGTTCAGGCGCCAAGTATGCGAAATATACGATAAGGTTACATTTCTATCAGCACAACCGTCATGAAAATAAACAATGACATGAAAATGAATATTCAATACAATAAAAATATAATTTACAAGCTATGAGCACGTTTCTTTTTTGTACTTTGACTTGTTATTATATAAGTTAAAGTAAGGAATTATATTTAATTGAAATAAAATATAGTTAAATTAATTGTATTAAAACAGAATATTATCTTTGATGAAAACATTTTCGCCCTGAAGATAACAAAATAATTTTCCAGGAAAAAAAAAACACTTCACTAAATGTGTCCATACTATAACCGCTTAAATTTTAACACCGACATTTCTTTGCGAATTTGTTTTCTCACATTTTGCGGTTATTAAATTATTGAATATTCTTAAATCTCAGAGTTTTATTTCTGGACAGGATAAGTAATTATTATAATTTTATACAAGATCTTTGAACGTTTATCGATATGGCCTTGCATATTAGTTGTTCACAAAAAAGGAATATTTGTGCTAAAAATNACAAGATCTTTGAACGTTTATCGATATGGCCTTGCATATTAGTTGTTCACAAAAAAGGAATATTTGTGCTAAAAATTGTAAAACATAAATATGTAACAATTAAAATTTTTATCTCGTATTTTACTATAAATATGTTTCNTTTGTGCTAAAAATTGTAAAACATAAATATGTAACAATTAAAATTTTTATCTCGTATTTTACTATAAATATGTTTCATTCAAAAATCTTAAATTATTCACGAAATAAATTTAATGATACTTTGTATCAAAAAATTGAATAGTTTTATAAACCTCTTGAAAACAGAATGTTATGGTATTTATATTCAATTCTTTGCTAGAAGACCTTTGTATATATGTGATTTTTCACTTACGAAAACAGTGATACTAAATTATTAAATATGCAAAATTTAATATCGACTTTAATAAAGCCTTATCATCGCAAACAATTTTTCACATAATTTAANTAATAAAGCCTTATCATCGCAAACAATTTTTCACATAATTTAAATTTTTTTGTATAATTAGAACTATGTTTTTTTTAAAGAAAGTAGATCTGAAGACATATATAATTATATATTAATTCTTATTATGTAACAAATTTGATGTAACCGATTATGTAGATTGATAATAAAGCTAAAGAATTCACATTTGCACATTATATTTGTAATAATTATATTTTTTAACTTAAGCAAATTAATAGATTTGTATATTATTTGATAAACCAGAAGTTTTGAAAGGTTATTATTAAATATCATAAAATAGGAGTTTTCTATAAACTTTTATTATAAAATCATCTGAATACAATTATATATTATGTTAAATTAAAATGCTATGACTTAAAATTTTAACTATTTTAACATTACATAAGTTTTTATGATTTTTTGATAACAATAACCAAGATAGGCTATGCAACACTTGCCAGTGGGGGAATAGTAGAAGGTGTACAGTAATATATAACTTCAAAATATACATAGCTTTTAAATAAAATTATGGAAAGGAAAAAACTGATACTATCTAGCTGTTTGTCTTTAAAAACCATTGCCATAAAAATATATTTTTATGTGCGCCTTGCTTTAGAACGAATACTGGGCAACAACCCGCGCACTTTGTAACACACAAGCGCACACTCTAGTAAGTCGCAATGACTCTTGGATGCAGCTTTGTCCACAGAGCCTACAAGGATACCTTGCCGGTATCAAAATGCAGTGTACTCTATTGGGCGCTACCCTTTCCTTCCATTTTCACACTTTATTCTCTTCACCTTACTGGTGGATAAAATGAGGGAATTTGCCTCCGTAAGACGTTATAAATTAATTAAGTTCTTAAAAGTTTATACAGTAGGTAGGACTTAACGTCTCGTTGACAGCAATATAATTAGAAATGGAACCAGAAAAATATGCAACAGTACTGAGACAATTAAAAATACACTCGTGTCTTATTCAGGACTCGAACCAAAAAATTTCGCAACATAATCGAGCATGCAACCAACTGTATTACAGACGTAGGATTCGGAGCATCAAATTTGCATGTAATCAGTCTAATGATTTGGTAGAGTTTACTAATCTGAAATATTTACCGGAATATCCCTTTGAAAATAGGTGTTTCAGCTACTTAAAACACATATGTTTACATGGCCTACCGTAACTCTGCTCTGGTGAAGGATTTTGTGGAACTCGGTAAATTGATTCCCGAGAAATGACATAGAAAATTAATTTTATTATTTCCTACTATCGTACAAAATAGCCTAGAAGGAGAGGTTCTGTATACGATGCTTCTAAAAGATACTGCAGACACAAAAAGTTTGCTTATAAGTGGTTCATTTCTTTAATAGATATGACGAATTTATCTAAATTATTAAGATGGCCGTTATTTTTAAAATTAGTGTCTGACACCACTTAAAGTATTACAGTCTACATGGCCTTCTGTAGCACTACTGGTGCGCGAAATTTGGTGGAAATTAGTTGAATGGAACCAGAAATATAACAAAATATTCATTTTTTCACCGGCCAATATTTTGCAAAATGGCCGGTGAAAATAGGATTTCGGCATGCATATTGATGCTTCTAATGTATACTGTTAACGTGGAAAATTTAGGTGACTTTTGTTTAACAGTTTAAACTATTCTAAATTATTTGTATTAAAAAATTAAAAATATTAAGTTCACATGCCTGACCGTAGCATTGCTCTACTTGCGTGTATAGTTTGGTGGAGATTGGTTGATTAGTCCCCAAGAAATAGCAAACAAAAATGTTATGCATTACCACATTTGTTGATCGTCATATACAATACCAGTATATAATTTCAGTTGAAATTGTTTGGGACAAGTGTTATAAAAATTAAAAATATTTGTATGGCTATTATTAAGAAAATATATGACCAAACCATTTAATAATATAAATTTTCATGGACTTTAAAAGTATACCTTGTCACATGAATTTGTTGAACATTTTCAAAATTGATTTCAGAGATAGGACTTAAAATGTTAATTTTGAATGTTGTGGTTTATTTTAAATGGCAGTGAAAAGAGTTCATGCATTACAATATTTGATGCCTGCATAGATACTGAAGTATACAAAGTTAATTTATTATTATTTACATAGTTTCGTAGATATAACATACTAAGGAGAGTTGTTTATATAGCCACCATTCGGAAAATAACTGTTCGGTCTAGTTTAAACATACAAATTAAAACAATCTGCCATAGTACAAATTCTTCACCAAATTTGGTATAGATCTGTTAATTTTTTTTCCCGAGATATGGAATAAAAACTTGACATGTAACGCATATTGGGAGTAGAAATCTCGCTGACCTCCCTACCGTATTATCCTCCCTGCGAGCGCCTACCAGTTGACACGTGTAGCGAGACATGTGGACAGCATGGACAGGGCAAACCAGGACGGATCGCAGCTACACGTGTCAAGGTTGTGCCGAGTAAGAGCTGGCATATCGCCGAAGCACCCGGAAGGCGCTATGTAAATACGTAGGAAAGCGGGAGAAATTGCAGAGCCAAACAAGAGCACCTCTAGCTTCACGCCAGAGAAAATGGCTGACAAATTGAAAGAGGTGTGGCGAGCACTCCACCCCCCTCACCCAACAAGAGAGACATGTGTAGGTAACAAGGGAGGGAGGCAAGAGAGGATATAAGCGAATTTACAAGAGAAGAGGGATACAGTTTTTATCAACGCGCCGAGAGAGTCAGTTGCGTCGGAAATCGCGAAAGGACGTCGGAACGAGAGGAGAGCGTCGAGGAGCGAACCCAGAGCAGCAGTCGAGCGGAGACGCCCCCAAACACGGGCCTTTTCCAAGGCTGCCCACATCACCGGATCTCATCCACAGCCGACAACATACCAGCACCACCAGCAGAGGTAAGTATCAAGTTGTCTCCCAAAGAAACCCCCCTACCCCACGGAGTCGCCCACAGTTAATCCGAGTTAATTAAATAGAGTACCACACCTCGGAAGTGTTTCTGTATGTTTAAACTCGAGGCAATATAACCAACCAGTAAAGTGAAACACCGAAAGACTACCTTATTGATATGCCCTCAACCTTCAAGGCACCTATAGTCTGTGCCTGGAGGAATTAACTCCGACCCTATGAACCACCCTGGATACCACAGGTGGGGAATAGCGTCAAACTAAATTTTTTTATGTGGGGCTCTCTTAAAAAGGCGGAGAAATGAGGCTCCTTAAAGACATATTTATGGTTTTAATAGATGAAGCCAGCATTCAGAGTTAAATTGTAATTAATTCGTAGTTTCGTTGATGTAGCTAATAAGCTAAAATTTTTATAAAACCTCCATTTAGAAAATAATTATCAGACCCACACTAAACATATTAATTTGCATGACCCGCTCTAATGCTACTTGTTTGCCAAATAATGAACGAATCGGTTGGTTTTTTCCGGAGATAAGACATAAAATGTTAACTTTTTCACGTGATGCTATCTTAAAAAATGGCGGATTGAAGAGACTGTGGGTACACATTTGATAGTTTTATTATTTACTGCCCCCATACTAAGGTAAGCTTGATTTGAAGACATGATTCCTACGATATAGCATTCAAAAGACTAAAGTTTCTGTATAGCGTCCATTTTTAAAAGATGTATCTGACCCTCTTAAATCACAGTTGTTTACATCACCTGCCACTGTACTACTAATTTGCCAAAATTGGTAAGAATCATTCAATTTTCTTCCCGAGATATGACATAAAAACTTTATTTACTCTTATATGCTACCTTACAAAATGACAAAAGATGGCTTAGTGTATACAAATCTGATGTTTGTAATAGATACGGCCAGCATAATAAGTTACATTGATTTTCGTTACAAGATTTCGTAAAATTAGCATACTAATTTTAAATTTTAAAATGGTCGCCATTTTGAAATAAGTGTCTGCCCCACTTAAAATAAATCAATTTTTATTGCTTACCTTAATTGTACTCGTTTTACCATATTTGGTAGAAATAGGTCAATTGTTTCTAGAGATATAACTTTTCTAGAGATATAACTGAAAACTTCATTTCTTCTTGTAGCGCTATCTTACAAAAAAAGCAACAAAAGTGGCTGTATTTTGGCTTATATGATGCTTGTAACAAATGCTTTCTGCATACAACATTTTGCCGAGATTGGCAGAACGATATGGTATATACATAAAATAAATCTAAAATATTTGTACAGCGGCCATTTAAAAAATCAGTACTTTATTGATTTAAATTGCATCATATTACAAGGCCTTTCTTAAAAGTTTTTACTTGCCAAATTTGGCGAGAATTGATCCAGTGTTTTTGAGATGCAATGTAAAAGCTACGTTTCTTCATGTGCCTATCCTATAAAATGGTGAACCAACATCAATATCAGTTTCCGAATTCAATGATTAAATAGGGCACTGGCAACGTAAAACATTTGTATATATCAGTTGAATGGCCCCCGACTTATAAAATTGTACCCTAATTTTTTTACGGTTGCTATTTTTAAAGTAACCACTGAGAATGTGTGAAAAATATCAAAGTAGGATGTTTTTTAAAGTTCTATATGTGTACCGAGTTTTGTAAAATTCTGTTAACGCGGGCAAAGTTTTTTAGGTTGGGTGATGTTGGTAGAATAGGGAGGGGGGAGGACACACACCACACACACTCAGACACACAGACAGCAACGTGATAACATAACGCGTTATTTCCTTCGGAAAGTAGGCTGAAAAAAGTTAGTGGACATGGGTTTTCGTCTTTTGCGTATGTCCCAAACACTTCTTACCCATTGAACTGTAAAAACCACATGGTCAATATTTAAGAACGTGTTTGTTTTCTTTTGGTTGTTCAACAGATGAATACTTATATATGAATAAAATGCTATGATTACTAACTTGAATATATTCAAGGTGCCTTAATGCTAGGTGTACAAACATGTCATAGTACTCATAAAAACAGTGTTTTAAACAAAAATTCTGGCAACGTTGTTCTTAGCTTACATTCCGAAGGAAAGTAAGGCTTATGAGATCACTTTAATGCCCGAGTGTCTTTGCGTGTGAATGTGTGTGTATGTGTATACGTGTTATGTGTGTTTAGGTGTGAATGCGCGTGTTACCTAAAATATTTTAACGTGTGAACTGAATTTAACCAAACTCAGTAGAAATATGGTACTTATCAAGGAAATTCGACTTTTATGGATTTCAAAAATACCGGGCGCTTAGTATTAAAATGGCAGACCTTTTATAATGTAGTGTTATGTGTCATATCTCAGGAACCATTTCACTGTTTAAAACACTAATTGTGTATGTTCACAGAGCACCATGTAAACATTGGCTTCAGATAGATATTGTTGTTAGTTCGCCATTTTGTAAAAGTGTAGTGGCCAGATTTGGGCTGCTCTTTACATCAAGGTCTTAAGGTCGGATAAGAGTAAGTATGGAGCAGCACCGGAATGCAAGGACGGGGGAAACGACAAATCACCGAGAAAACCCACCGACCAGCGGCATCATCCGGCATTATTCCTATGTGCGAAAATCCGGGAGCGACCCCACCTGAAAGAGAACCCGGATCGCCTAGGTGGGAGGCAAGTAGTCTTACTGCTACACCATCGGGCCCCCATTTTGTAAAATATCACTACATGAAAAAATAAAGCTTCAATGTTATATCTGAAAAACTGGGTACTTGATTGATTTACGCCAAATTNAATATCACTACATGAAAAAATAAAGCTTCAATGTTATATCTGAAAAACTGGGTACTTGATTGATTTACGCCAAATAGGGAAGTTATTAATACTATAAGAGGCCATGCAAATATAAACGATTTAATGGATAAATACTTGGTTTCAAAATGGCTGCCATACAAATATATTAGGTTTATTTCATGTATATATGATACCGTTCATCTATTTTAAACTAAATTTTGTATGCTGAACGCATTTATTACAATCATCATAGAAGCCTAACGATAGCCACGTTTCTTGCGATTTTGTAAGATAGCGCCACATGAAGAAATGTTGTTGTTATGTCATATATTGGGAAACAATTAACCTATTCCTACCAAATTGGCAGTACTACGGTAGCCAATAAATCGGCCAGACAATTTTCTCGAAATGGCGACAATATAAAAATTTTAACTTAGTATGCTAAATTTACGAAACTATGAAACGAATTTCATTGTAACTTAGTATGCTAGCAGTATTTATTACAAACGTCAAGTTTATATACAAAAAGCCTTTTTTTCTGCAATTATGTAAGATAGCATTTAAAGAATAAATAAAGTTTTTATGTCATATCTCGGGAACAATCAACCTATTCTCCTACCAATGTTAGAGAAGAAGATGTGCTTTGGTAAGTGATATTCATTTAAATGTTTTAAGTATGCCGGACACTTATTTTCAGAATAACGGCTGTATTAACATTTAAGCCAAATGTGATCCTTCTACGAATTTGTGAAACAAATTTTAAACTCTAGCTTTATATACTGGCAGCATATAATATACAACCTTCAAATGTGCCAATACATTAACTCTTTCCTCAGCCATTTTAGGAAGTAACACCATTTGCAAAATAAGCTTCAATGTACTATCTCTGGAAACGATTATACATTTTCCACCAAATTCACACGATAAGGTATACACTTTTGTAGTCCATCAAAATTTTTACTTTTCAAGGTTTTAGGTCATATATTGTTAAAGTAACCACCATGTAAATATGTTTTGCACAGTATGCCATATGTCCCAAACAATTTCAAACGAACTTTAAATGCTTGCAGTGTCTAACACAATCACCAAATTTTCGATGAAAGTAGTGTTATAGTAGGACATGCAAACTTAAATGTTTTAGGCGGGGGTGGCCATTTTTTTAAATGTTGTTAATGTAAATAATTTAAATTGTGTTTTATATCCATTTAACAATTAAAAAGTCAACCAAATCTTTGTGTTAACAGTATTATTTAGGAGCATCAATTATGCATACAGAGATATTTTTTTGCAGGACTTTTTGCAAAATAGTGTCAGATGAGAAATTGGAACATTTTCCATTTTTCGGGAATCATTCAACTAAACACCAAATTGCGCCCACCAGTAGTGGCACAGAAGAAGGTCATGTAAACCTACATGATTTAAGTGTTGTCAGGCACTGTTGTATGAATAATTTGAATAATTCGGATAATTTTGTCATATATATTAAACAAGTAACCATTCCAACAAAAATTTAAATGTCGACAATATATATTGGAAGCATCGTATACAGAACTTATTTTTAATGCAATTTTTTTCCATAGCACTAAATCAGAAAATAAAGTTTCTACACCATAAATCAGAAACCAATCAACAGAGTTCCAGCCCAATTACTCACACAAGTAGAGCTACGGTAGACCACGTAAACGTATCTGCATCAAGTGGTTGACAAACTTGTTTCCAAAAGTATATTCCCGTAAATATTTCAGGTAAGTAAACCCAATTTATCAAATCATTAGACTGGTTACATCCGAAGTTGGTGCTCCAAATCCTGCATCATACTGCAGTTGGTTGCTGGTTGCACGCTAGCTTATGCTAAGAGGTTTTTCTGTCTTCGAGTCCTGGGTAAGGCACATTTGTAATTGTCTCACTACTTTTTGAATATGACTCTGGTCCCATCTGTTAATGAGATTTTACGGCCTTCTTACCATCTAAATTTTTAAGAACTTCAATAAATTATTTGTACTCGTGTAGAAGAAAGTAGGCTCATTAGTTATATCAGTATCTTTTTGTTGATAGTGATATTGGCTTAACAAAAAAGTAGTCCAATTTTACAACTTGAAGAATGGTTACTCGCAGCTGACATGCTAACTGTACCCAATAACTCCCTCTACGATCGTAAGAAGAGATTTTAAAATTCTAAATTAACAGCGAACAGCGTAGATTCGATTGCACTAACATAACATAATATTAAATTAGGTTATATAAGTAATTTAAATACTTGCAGTTAATCAATTAGAACTATATAAAGTCGTAAGAAAGGCCTTACATGTTTTAAAATTCGTATTTGTGAAGGAAGTTATGTATATATATATATATATGTATATAAATTAAAAAAAATATATATATAACATTTTTGTATGTTCACTCTTTCTTATTCTAAATTAAATGTGAGGGTAAAGAATAATTATATGTCAGGACTGTAAGCAATCAACAACTTTTTGATTGTTTTAAATTAAACGCATATTTCTGTTTTTGTGTTGCAGTTAAGTGTATTTAAGTATGCTAGTGCTTAAAGTGTCTCCTCCTGTGTTCCAGACTCGCGATTTTGAATGGGATGTGAAAACCCGTGGATTGATGTTGAGCGTTTTCTATTATGGCTTTGTTGCAACACACATAATAGGGGGTTTACTGGCTGTGAAATATGGAGGCACGAGGCTATACGGCTTGGGTGTTGGAATAACAGCATTGAGTACGCTGCTCACACCGACTACTGCCTATATTAGCTTTTACCTACTCGTTGCATTAAGGATATTTGAAGGCATGTGTGAGGTAGAGTATTATACATCTTTCAGTATATTTTAATTTGAAAAAATTATTTTGATATAATTTAATTAATATATAAAAATTTTAGTAATTATTTTTTTTAAGCAATTGGTGCATGTGACAGCTCTGATTAACATAAATGGATTTTAATATTTATATCATAAAAAAGTTATACTCTATAAAGCAGTAAGACAAGTTTAAACACAATCTTCGCATATGATTCAATCATCATCTGATAAACACAAAGCTAACTTATTTCTTACTCTGTGTATAGAAGACGTGTATAGAAGACATGTTATTATTTTCTTCCAACACAAGCTAATAATCGGCTAATTCGATTTTGTTTTGTAATACACTATTCTGGATTACTTTTGACTTTTCAATGGCCTCTTTGCCCTTATACTATGATAATTTGGTCTGGAAGTAATACAAATTCAGTGATGGACTTTCTGTCATTCTCGACCATTGAACTTAGCCAAATTACTTTAGTGCCGCGGAGTAGCAGCTGGTATCAGACTTGGCGAAGAACAGGATGTTCAGGAACATGTCGTCGTAGAAGTCTCGGGTTTTAATCTCATACAGGAATGAGTTTGTGTTCATGAACAGAAGCTTGCTTGAAGTCGTCTTTTTTGAAGGCCTTTATGATATCAGTGTTTTCGGCAAGTCAAGCAACCCAAACCCCGCATATATTGACGTCTTGGAGGGTATTTTCTAGTGCACCAGGTAGACGAGGGACAGATTTTTCATTGTAGACCATCCAGTCCAGGGACAGCGACCTCGACACTAGTTTCTTCAACCTTGTCTTGCTGGACACATGCTTCAGTTCTTATCGGTTTATTTTGATCTCTATGGGCTTACCAAAAGTACTGTTGCTTGCCAATTCAAAAGTTTTATTTTTTGAAAGATTTTGTGCAGGTTCTTGTTTCGCAGTGTTTACGTCAATGAGCGACTTAAACCAAAGCGACTGATTAGATTAGATCACACATAATTTTCTTTTCGATCAGCATTTTCAGCAGCTCAAGGTGTTCAGAACCTAGTGGACACTAGTTCACAGGCAGGAACAGCAGATTTTAATGCTCTGCATGCTGGGTTGTGGGATTCTGGACACCACATTCCAGGATATAGAGGATGGCTCCATAGCTTGCAATGGTCATGATTTCAATAAAGTGTCCACCCATGTGAAGTTGCAAATGGGTGTAGCAATTACATGGCCCAGCCATAAAGGTTCAGCATAGAGGTATTGCATGATAGTGGTCAGCTTGCTTACATCATAAATTGTGGAACTTGACGCACTGTGCAATACCGCCACGAATCCCTTCCCCAACAAACATGTGTACATCTTAACACATGAATAACTGCAGTTCGATGTCAGTCATCTTCAACCTGTTGGCGAAGGTGAATTTTGGGGCACTGGCATAATGTGCACAGCCTAGTCCATAAATTTGAATGCACTTTGTACATGTCGGCCTGGATCAGGACTTCAGTTCTAAAGACCGGTCAAAAATTATTTTCCCAGAATAAAGCAACTAACCCCCCCTCCACCCCCCTCAGCAAGGCCCAGGCATGAGCATAATCTTCAGTACTGATCCCGGAGTCCATCAATTGTTTGTGGAAAGTGTCTTTTGTGGGCAGTTGTGACTTATCCAATCTGTCCCGATCATCGACTTACTTGGAAGGAAACATCTTTGTGTCTTGAGAGGCAATTTGTGAAGTCAGAAAGAATCTCTACATATTAAAACTGGGCAATGAAACAGAACATGTCTACGAACTTGACCGAGAATATTTCGCCGAGCTGTTAAGATTAAGTTACGATTTTTTAAAGAGTGTGGAGTCACATAAATTTCCTTTGCATTGTACTTTAGCTGTTTGACAATGAGTTTCTTGTTGTAGTTAAAATTGACGAAGAATATGGACGACCTTATTTGGTGCAACAGGTTTCAGCTGGTGCATGCCACCTCAATGTAGGCCTGCTTGCCACATAAGTGGTCATGATACCTGACCTTGTAGTTACTTTACATGAATGTGGACTTGCAGTAGCAGCCTGTTATCACCCACATGAAGCTCATATTTTCAGCTGACATGAACAGCATCATCTGTTTAGAAGTAATGTAAATATCTGTGATAATATTGCCAATATCGTCTATCATCCTCATGAAATATTTGTCGACCTCAGGCCTTCTGAAAAATATCGGCTCTTTAGCCACGAGTTTCTAGAAAGCATAAGTATAGATTGGCTGGGGTCCAGTTCCCAAGTCAGAATCGGCTTGGTAATGGACATTAGGCCTGCGTATTTGTATATTTTCAATCTTTTTGCATGAAGAATGTTTTTTTAATTTTAGTATGGGCAGTGCAATGTCTTTCTCTGGCTATTACATCTCGATTCTCGCAGGAGCATCTGGTATGCAGCAATTATTGTGCAATTCTAGGCACTATTTGCCTGTCAGCCAGGATTTTCGATGTGTGCAATGCCACTTGCAAATATGGATTTTGTGTATGGACCGAATGCGCGAACTAGCAAGCTGGGAAAAGTTTTTGTTATATTATTAGAGGGCATTTTTGTCTTTAGTCGTAAGCCTGAGCAGATAAAAAATTGTTCATATTTAAGTTCCTTCATCACACGCACAAGCACGGCATTCTACCTGTTCCTGTACACGCACATTAACTGAGACCACTGGGTTGTTTTTCTCTAACACTTTGATTTCGCTAAGGGACAGCGGGAATTCCAGTCCAGAAAAGTTTGATTTGTCTCCAAGTGCATGGTATCTCTTGACTATATGCTGTTTTATACAATCTAGCAAAAATTGCCCTTTGAAGCGGCAGTGATCACAGAAATTTTTCGGGTTGATGAGAGCAAGTTTTTCCCTCTGATGCATGACGGATACATGGGAGAGGCAGTGCACTGTTTTCACANCTATATGCTGTTTTATACAATCTAGCAAAAATTGCCCTTTGAAGCGGCAGTGATCACAGAAATTTTTCGGGTTGATGAGAGCAAGTTTTTCCCTCTGATGCATGACGGATACATGGGAGAGGCAGTGCACTGTTTTCACACTCTGCTATAGTTGTCCTGGGCAGGCAGCCAGCCAGCCAGCCAGGGCAGGCAGGTGACAACGAAACTTTCGGGGAAATACCGTCGGGGATGAACCAAAGTTGAGAGAAACAGGGTAAGTCCTTAGAACTAGCTGATATAAGCCCTTGACGAAGGAAACAGGGGAGCCCCCTACGAGAATTAATGCAGACACAGCTCCCAGGAATCCCCGAAAACGTCCTACCACACCCTCCCT
>NQII01012876.1:4289-21204 GCA_002778355.1 Clitarchus hookeri
AATTTGATATATTCTTTTAAAAGTCTGCAGTCGCGTAATACATCTTATATGCGAGAGTGATAGTCAAGATTTTACAATTTGTGACAGTGGAATAGAATGTTATTTTCGGCGAGCTACGTTCCCGACGGGGCGTGACAATGACGTGATGAAACTTTCTAACTACTGTTCACGGTAAACTGAGCACTTTTGAAAGCGCTTCTTAAGATCTACTTTGAACGTTTTGTAATCTTCCGATATATATATAGTTAACATTGCCATGGGCCGGATCACTTTATTCATGCGTCCGTCAACTGAAGCGGTAAAATTATTTTAAAAGTAAATGTTTAACAAATTAGCATATTCTTATACTTATGCCTATATAGATTGAAAAAACCCAAAGCCAAATAAATAATTTCAGTAATAACAGAAGTGTTTACTGAACAATTTAAATTCAGTTTTAAAGACATCTAACACGTTTCCTTCTGTCGTTATCAATTTACTAGGTGCTTGAAAGTCGGTGAACCCGTTAAAATATGTTCAGGGAANAACACGTTTCCTTCTGTCGTTATCAATTTACTAGGTGCTTGAAAGTCGGTGAACCCGTTAAAATATGTTCAGGGAAGAGCAGCGACATTTTTAAAAGGTTGGTTTCAAATGTCCTTAAATAATCGTAAACAGCCTAAATATCAACAGTTGTTTGGGGAGCCGCGGTGGATGAGCGGTTAGCCTGCCCGCCTCCCACCAAGGCAAACTGGGTTCAACCCCCAGCCGGGTCGCTCACGGATTTTCGCATGTGGGAATCGTGCCGGACGATGCCGCTGGTCAGCGGGTTTTATCGGGGATCTCCCGTTTTCCCCGCCCTTTCACTCCAGCGCTGCTCCATACTCACCTTGAGCCCCCTTATCGACTGTCAAGACCTCGCTGTTAAGAGCCGGCCAAAATCTCTTCACTCTGCATTCACTCACATCGGTTCGGCGGGCTGCCACTGCAGAGGGGTGCTGACTCTACGCGCCCAAGTTTCAACCCTGCAACATCTCGGTACTAGACCACTCCGCAGACTGGCTGAGACAGGCGTGTTCTTCACAGGTGCTGCAACTGGCGATTGTACCGCCAGGTAGGGAAGGAATCGCACTCGTGCATTGCAAAGTTGTAAGGGAGACGACAGCAGGAAAAATAACAAGAGGGTGTCCCACTGGTCAGTTACCAGCGAGTGCCTTATAAGAAAACTTGCAAAGTAAAGACAGAACAAGTTGCTCCATAACAAGCTTTTTACTTGAGTTCCCAACAACTCTTCATTTTAAATTAAAACAGGTGTCAGAAATGCCCGTTCTCTATTTTAAAAGTAAAACGAACNGTTCCCAACAACTCTTCATTTTAAATTAAAACAGGTGTCAGAAATGCCCGTTCTCTATTTTAAAAGTAAAACGAACATAAAACAACCGTGGATATGCATCCCGCCTACATAAATTCAGGCGCTGTAATAATTGTAACGTATTGTACAATGTAACTTGAATAAAACAGAATTTTTAACTTTACAAGTGATTTATAAATAATTATTTACTGATGTGAACTGGACGCAGTAGTTTGCGAGTCTCCACGCCACTCCATCATTCGAGGGAGCAAGAATCACCTTGGTAAAAATACCCGCTATATCGGTTATAAGCCACGCCATTCTCCATACCGACCCTGCCTGCTGAATGTGCTTGCACTAAACAGCAGGGCGGTGCTTCCACAGCCCTCTCACTAGCCAGTATTTTCCAGACACAAAGGGTACTTCCTTCTTAGTGCTATCACTCCTATGCTGCAGGCCAGAAATATCAACACTAGCGACAGTAATCAAACAAGCTATTTGGTTTGCATGGTCACCATCAGGAGCGGTCAGTTTGAATGGCTCATCGCTCTACATCGAGCCAGATAACTGTGTGATTGGAGCAGTCAGTCAATCCCGTTACATGTCACTGATCGAAGTCTTCCCCACAAGAACAACGCGTGCCCTTTACAATTAATATCCTTTTATTAAGTTATCCAGTGTTAATAATAATTGCAGTATTATTCAAGCATATTCTTAGCACGATTATTTATGCAACACAATGGCCATGAAGGAAGCATGCAATTTAATAGAAACTTACGGGAAATGGAAAGTAGCGTATGGCGTGAAAATGATTGGAATCTGAGAATGGTTGTGCATGGCGAGATGCAGCAGCGTTCTGTGAGCTGACGTGTGAATGCGAATAAAGAGAGGATTGTTGAGGAGCCAGGCAAGTACAGACTTTCATTGTTAGTTAGCTGTAAACGTTACTACTGGAGTCTGTATGCCTCGTCGACATGAAAGGGAACCTTTAAAGCATGTTACACGGTTTGAGCAATGCCGCACTAGCAGCTTACGTGAAGGGGGATTTTGTACCTCAAAATTGCGCCTCATACAGGAATAACACCACGACAGTGATGCGAGTGTTGAATTAGTGAACCTAAGAGAACAGGACGAGTCGAAAAACAAGAACTGGACCTCGAAATATGACGACAAAATGGAATAACAGAATTCTCATTCACCCAGCAGTGGCGGGTCCATGAGCTTGAAATCGAGTGTCAGCAAAATGTTGGAACACTGCAGCAGGTGTGACATTATATAATTCCATGTTTAAATTGCGTGTGCTCTGCAGAAGACTGTACGCATCCATGCAATCCTTTGCAGATGATTCCCTTGAGCCTGAACTATCTATGTTCCAGGCTACAGTGGGCTGGCGAACACACCCACTGGTATGCAGAGTGTCAATACATAATGCTTTCGGATGAGTTCTACTTCAGCATGGAAAGTCATGGCTTCAAATGCATTCAACGATATCAAGGTAAGTATCATCTTCCATAACAAATTGTTTTGCATTATTACTAGACGAACAATAGATGTGGTGATTTGGGGTGAAAATGGGTATCATGGGCGATCTCGGCTGCTACTAATCGTGACCACTCTTTACAGCATTTTCTACACTAGGAAAGTTATGAAGACTGGAGTGATACCCTTCCTTCAGCACACTCCTGAAGCCATATTCCAACAAGACAACGCCTGACCTCATGCTGACAGAAATTTTCAGGCCATCTTTTAAGCAGGGCATATGGCGCTACTTCCCTGGCCAATAAGTTAGCTCGATATGTCACGTGTCTGATATATGCTGACTTGGAAACCATCCCATCATGCTCATTCAGTAGTCAATAATACCGTGTAACTCTGGGTTATGGGGGAATTGGATGTGCCAATTCCTCAAACATGCGTCAAACAGACCTCGAATATACCTCAAACAGACCTCAGATGTACCACAAGCAGACCTCAGATGTGCCTCAAACAGGCCCCAAACATACCAAATTTCTTCACATTCGCCGAGAAAAAGTAAAATAATGTGCTGGCGCCCTTCCCTCCAAACTTCCTTTACCACTGATGATGAAAAAGATGTCACGATAGGTGCTGTGAATGCTGGTTCTTTGGGTATTCCATCTAATATTTTTCAGATTTTGACCTGAAGTCCCACATTACTGGTTTCAAACAGAATATGTACCACGCGAGTATATGTTTGGTCTATTTAAAGCTTGAGTATGAAACTTTTTTAATTATTAACATGCTTTATGTGGAAAGCAATACAAAAAGCTGCTCTTAACAAAAAGGTTTGATAACCGATGAGGGTGAAATGAGGTGAGAATGGAGCAGCGCCGGAATGCAAGGGTGGGGGGAAATGGCAGCTATCCAAGGAAACACACCGACCAGCGGCTTCGTCCAGCACGATTCCCACATGCGAAATTCCGGGAGTGAACCCCCGGAATAGAACATAGTTCACCTAGATGGGAGGCGAGTAGCCCAACCACTGCACCACCGTGGCATCTTACAGCATCAGGAAATCGCAGAACATTTTTCCTGCTAGAATTTATGTTGCATTGCTTTCATCCAAATTTCAGCATTTTGTAGTACTTGTTCAGTGAATTTTTGGTATTGTTGCTGTTATCATCCTAGAGTTTCCATCAGTAAGGTGGGGTTGGTGGAGCGATCTCCTTGAGAACGCAATGCTTTTGGCTGCAGATACTGACACATTACGAAACATCTTAATGCTGACTATTCTAGAAGGGAACAAAATAATTAATCGTGTGTGAACGACCGTATTTTATGTATTCTTTAACAGTTCTCGAGACTGTATTTTGAGTACTTTGTCTTGGCAGCTTTACGAAGCAAGCTGGCCGTGAATTATAGACAGAAAGTGTTCGTGTGCCGAAATTATCATCTGGATCGTGAGTCCGACCCTGCTGTCGATTACCGTCGAACTAGTTTGCAAATTTTGTTTACTCACATCCTAACCATTAATGGCGCAATACTCTTAAACATTAAGGCTCAATATTTGGGAATAGGAGTGTGTATAATAAGCATGATGTAATTGTGTGTACATTTTATATGCAATCAGGTGCTCTCTATTTTAAAAAGGCAAATGCTCATGTCAATATATAGCTAAGTTTCGCTATTCAAATATATTTTTATTTTTGAATGTGACTATTGTCTAATTGCGAACGACGCTGTAATGTTGTTCTTTCTCCCAGTAAAGAGCTTGATGATTACGTGTCTGTATTTCATGGTGACAAAGCTGGACATGAACATCTAACTAATATGTTGATTTGAAGGCAATCCAAGATAGATTTCGAAATTCCTAAAGCTGAATGCCACATATTTTTCTATAATNACATCTAACTAATATGTTGATTTGAAGGCAATCCAAGATAGATTTCGAAATTCCTAAAGCTGAATGCCACATATTTTTCTATANACTAATATGTTGATTTGAAGGCAATCCAAGATAGATTTCGAAATTCCTAAAGCTGAATGCCACATATTTTTCTATAATTTTCCATATTTTTTGGCATCTTGTTACGTTCGGCGATACTCATCCCAATGCGAGGTAGCATCAATATCTCAGATTGTGGCTTCAGTCCCACAGCTTCAAGATTTCCCGCTACACCCACGATGTATGCCAATATGTAGCCAATCTGCACACCCTTGTGCATATTGGCTACAAGCAGCGCCAATTCATTTTACAATAAACAGTAATGGGATTGTAACCTTCGGCGAACTCCAGCACATCTCTAACTTTTATTCCGCATATGTAGGGAAATTGTATTAATCTTTTATTACCCATTGGACCATGTCAGCCTCATATAGCTCCTATGGCATGTACTATATGTAATTTTTAATAATTATTGTTATGCAGACAACTTAATACGTAGTCCAGCTCGACACCGTTGACCAAAGATGTGATGCGATCGATCAGGCGAAGAATTTCATTGCTCAATATTTTCATCGATGTCAAGTTTTCTCCAACTTTTTTTTTTAGATTTACTCTGAATCACAGGAAAGACTGGAAATGAATACATCAGGTATCTTGGTGTTGTGCAACGACCCGAACCTCAGATGTTAGTGTGTACAACCTGATTAGGATGACTTGTGTTAATGAAGTTCCATATAGTCATAATCACTTAACAAATGACCACCTAGACTATATGTATGTAATCGTCATTACGATCGTCGTCGAGACAGTGAATGTGGATAAAATACGCATTAGTTCCTGATGACTAGTGGTCTACAGGTAGTCAGCTTCTTGCGATGCCTTACTTTGTTGCTTTGGACCTAAATAGTTTCCTTATTGTCTCAAATGCAAGCTTGATGCGTTGTCTTCGTTTCGAAAGTTCATCAGTTCTGTGTGTTGGTCAATAATAAATGTAGCTGCTTTGTGTGTTCTCTTTACAACTACCAGACCACGATTGATGTTATGTGATACTTTGACCAAATTAAACTGAGAGGGACCATCAACGAAATATCGTGCAACTTATTTCATGGCCTATTATTGTGAAATGAGTCACTGATCAAAGTACAGTTTATCCAGATCACGTTAACCGATAACACATTTACAGATTGTGAATATTTGTGGGTTTTACCAGTTCCATACATTCGCAGCTTGAACCCAGGATCGGTCAGGTCATATTAAATTTTGTAGAGTTAATAGAGTTAATGATTATCTTCCGAGTTTTGAGATTTATATTTAGTTTGAACACTTGTATCGGAATATAATGAATCTTCAGTGTGCCTTGCCACATCATCTATTTCATAAGAGCTTATCGACGATGTCACCTCACGTAAGCTATTATAGTTTTATACGAGTTGAAGATATTGTCATAGCAGTCCATTATGCATTACAATTAAATTAAAAGATCAAACCTGTGTACCACTCTCCCTAGAAGTCATGTTGTGGGAAATGTAAAGTACACCATTTTGCTCTATGTTTTGACTAATGTTGAAATTTCTATTCATTAACTTGTTCGATTGAATAAGAAAGCAGAGGCACAAATTACAGCAGTTCCGCGTGTTGGACACCTGTTCCATCTCCTACAAATAGATTAGTGACAGTATTCCATGAAGTGTGGAGGCCTTAAATTGCTGAAACTGATGTGGTTTGCATCTTTCCTTCGTTGTACGTATGGTACACACTGAAGCCTTTACAAAGTCTATATCGACTGAAGCTTATTCTTTGATTTGGATTTAGGCGGCAAGTCATCACACATTTTCACAGCTCCGAAATGTTAGTTCGTGATATTTTATGTAATGATTAAATGATGCTCTGAATATTGTTTTCTTAATGTATCGCTTTTGTATACTGTCGGATTCTTGTACATATGCTCACACGGCACCGCCAGTGGCTCTGACTATAGCACCTTACCGCAGCAATAATAACGACAAAAACCATTGGTAGACATTTAGCTCGTCTTGCAAAATTTTTCCCNTATAGCACCTTACCGCAGCAATAATAACGACAAAAACCATTGGTAGACATTTAGCTCGTCTTGCAAAATTTTTCCCTTCATTGTTGCTATTCGTTTCATCCGTGCCTCTGTCTTGTTCTTCGCACCAATTCCCATCTTCCCCTTTGCTTCCATTATGATGTAAACACCCTTGCAGCTATGTTTTCTCTGATTCCAGTGTCTGGCCTTCTAAAACATCATATCGTCTGCCAAATGTTTGTTTCCAGAAACTTTAGCTGAAAATAGACACATTCGTGTTCCTTGTACGCGCCGTCTAGTACATTCATACACCTGACTCCACAGGCTAGATATTTGATAAGCTTCGTTTTTTACTATATATGGGTATGTTGAGCTCGAGCAGTACATTGTTGATCAGTGTAGGTATGATGCCATAACCGAATTTTATCTTACCACTTTGAGACATAGTGCTGAACTGAATAACAATACATAAATAAGCTATTTATAAAATTTTTGTGTCACTATCATGGAGATTGTCAAAACAGGACATTCGTCTACCAATGCAAGTAAGTCAGAAAGAGGCTGAGTGTGTCTGCGATTTGTGCCGTCACGATGTGTCTCCCAGTACTATAAGGTGCATCGTCATGGGGCATCCACTTGTGGTTACCGGTCGTGCTGCTGAGTTTGCTGGAGGAAATAAGTGGCTTTGGGTTCGAGAAAATGTACCTTTTCTCGAAATAGAATCGACAGCCGAAATTACACATGCTGAGTAGATTTGTTAAAAGCATTTTTATGTGTGGAATTAGGGTCTTCTACCTAAGTTGCTAATAATAAATTTATAAATCTTGGTTTGNCCATCACGAGCGCCAAACCAAGATTTATAACTTAGAAGTCTAGGTTTTAAGGCCATATTTCAAACTATATGAAAGTAATTTATATAAGTACCACATAGATGTAATTATTTGTAGTTAAATAATTATAGTTTTCAAAATATATAACCGAAAAATCGAAATTTTTGGAAAATGGAAGCTCAAGTTTTTATACTCCTAATTAACTTTGCCAACTAAATCACATGTCATGTGATCTATATCATATACACAATATATTGATTAAGTATCAAGGATATTTAACAGTCAATACTCGGATATTGGTATCATGAGTATCTTTTAAAATACGTATTCATGTTTTGCCACTACATTTTTATTCGTCAGAGAGAAAATAATATTAATATTTATTAAAAATATTGTGACGTATGGCTTAAATGCCAATTTATACAGGATGATATAGCACTTTTGACGTACAGTCAACTTTACGGGAGATATCATGATATCTCTAATATTAATATTTTTTACGGTTTTTATACAAACATTTCGGAAACCACACGACATTAAGCAGCAACTTATGGAATTTGTTTTGTTGACAGCAGAGCGCTAAACTCTTTAAGTGTCGTTGGTAAAAGCATCCTCCTGAAGTAATAAAATAGAGGTTGCTAACAGAATGTCTTACACAAATCTGTAACCATACATTTGTGTGTTATTTTATCGATTGATTATTAATTTGCATGTCTCAAATAACAAATAATGCCACCTTAGTGAAAAACTCCAGTCAACGGGTGTGGTTTAACGCCTGCGGGAGTTGACAACACATCTAGCACCGTTTAACATATCCATTATAAATTACAAACAAAATGCATTAATCTATTTCATTGGTATTCCAGTTGTTAGGTAGAAAGATATAATTGAATGAAAATTTCGTTTTATTTACGTAGATATATGTAGTACTACACACTGCCAGTGAGTTCAGCCCACGGCTGCTTCTTCTCGCACAACGCTATATGACGTCGCTACTCACCACGACGTCACTGCTTGAAGTATACTCAATACACTACAAGTGCTTGCAAGGGGAGTGGGGGAGGAGGGCGCAGCATGCTACATACACACCGTCAGTTATAAAGGCAGCTTATCGCGTTCTCTTCCAGTAGGGTCTTTCTACCACCAGTTGCCACAACAGCACGTCTACCAGTTCTGACCAGCATTACTGAAATAGAAAATTATAATACACTGGTAGGCTCATTAAAAATTGTCCTGAATGTAATATTGGTGGTCCCCGGTCGGGAATACCCTGTTGCTAGCCAGGAGGGACCTGCTGCTACCATGAAGAAGTCCTTATACTCTGTGCAAGCGCAGCTCCACTCGATTCTGGGCATGAAAGGGGGACATTGTCTCATCGTAATTTTACTAAACTATAATAAATTAATCAATCAAAATCAATGTTTTAAGCAATTATGATAATGTTCCATTTAAGTTCTAAATCATTCACAGGACTGTTTCATACGAGCGTACGGGTTTTAGGGGGCGGGTAGGTGTCATGTCTTCTGTGACTCCCCTCTGGGTCCGCTCAGGTCTGATACCCACAAGCCAAGTAAGTACATTCGACGTATGGAAACGACTATCGCCGTTCACGTTTCCAAGACGTGAAAACTGCAACGAGTAAAACCATGATATGTTTCCTAGCGTCACACTTTTAACCCGGAGGCGATTCGGAACAGCTTTCGAAACAAGGGAAACTGAGTTGGCGGTTAGATGGAGACACAGGCACACATGCGCTTGCGTGGTCCAGGACTCCAACTTTCAGCCTTACAGCAGCGGAGCTCACCCAGTCAAGTATGTGGCTTGTGTTACATTCATTTTCATAATCTTGAAAGATCCTCTTAGGTAAAAAATGATGTAATCATCAGGGACTAATAGTTTCATCGTAACGAAATCCCACTAAGTGCCAGTCGAGCATTTTTGCCTTTTACTTTAATATTTTACATTTACAGTCCAAGGACCAGAAAGTGCTGGCGACAATGCACTAAAGCTAATCAGCACTTTTCAACTTTAATCTCGTAGCCGGTCGGGACAAACCCACAAGTGCCTTGGAACGATGGGTTTGTCCCACCGGAGATTCTCTCTGGTGACTGAGCCGTAGTGTTTGGACTCGTGGTGGTTGGCATGTTGTGGGACATCATGAGGCATCCCCTTTCCAACGAGTGGCTACATACAATAATTGAATAATAACCATATAATCGCCACTCCATGCACCGCCCGTGTAAATAGATAAAATGTTTTTCTAAACTGAGACAAGTAAATTATTTTGTTAACGACACATTTAGTAATTGCTTAGCGAACCACGAAACATACGTATTGAAAAATACAAAGTCAAACTTTTTAAAACAAGCGCGTTCGAAATAGTCGATGTAGAAGTTATTTTGCCTCTACGACTTCGTAATTCGTAGTCAAAATAATAATGCTAAGAATTATACATTTTTTTTGAAGTTATACTTCTTTTGGCGCGTTGAGGGTAAAAGTTTACTGTGCAACGGAAGTTGCGCGCGCACAGTGTAACGAAATTCGACAGTGAACGTGGTAGGGGTATGACCCAACGCGTATGCGCGTATCGTCTAGCAATACACAAACGCAAAGTACACAACATAGCACGTGGTTATATTAAAAACCGACAGAAAATATATTCATGTAATAAGCAAATTGAAAAACATTTAATTTATAATAGCAATTCATTGTATATATATATATATATATATATCTTATTAATTTATTTTATTTTAGTCACCCCAAAGAACTATAAATTCTAACGCGCGTACGTAAGTGCACGTACCCATTTTTAAAATTAAAAAAAATACTGCACATAATGGTTTCGATAGCAGCTGTCCCTATGCGAGTCTTCTTCTCGTGGCCGGGTAAGAGATATCTGCGATGTGGCTGGACCTTAAAGAAGGCACCAAGGCTCGGCCACTTGTTAGANCCAAAGAACTATAAATTCTAACGCGCGTACGTAAGTGCACGTACCCATTTTTAAAATTAAAAAATATACTGCACATAATGGTTTCGATAGCAGCTGTCCCTATGCGAGCCTTCTTCTCGTGGCCGGGTAAGAGATATCTGCGATGTGGCTGCACCTTAAAGAAGGCACCAAGGCTCGGCCACTTGTTAGAATGTTGGACTACTCGCCGCCCAGAGTGCTTGTCTCTCGTGCACAGTAGCGGAGAGGGCTGGCGACAACAACGCTGTGGCTAGCTGGCTGGCCGAGTGACCAGCCTGAAATGCTTGTACGCTCATAGCGGCACCGACATCGGTCGACGGACTTCTGTCGTCAGACATCGGCCGATGTGGTCGTACGATAGGCTGGTCACAGCGCCTCCGACAGCTCGCTTCGTTCCAGTGAGTGTAGTCGAACAAAATGGATGTTCCATCATTTCTGTTTTGGAAAACANCCTCCGACAGCTCGCTTCGTTCCAGTGAGTGTAGTCGAACAAAATGGATGTTCCATCATTTCTGTTTTGGAAAACGAGCCCCGCGTTAAAATATTTATTACCAAGTAAGAGGAGGTGTCTCGCCAAATAAGTTTTTGTGGGTAGAGAAAATTATGGAGAATATCATACGTTGTTTTACACACTACTCGAAAAGGATGAAAAATTTTTCGGGTACATGAGAATGACCAAAGGAACATTTTTCGACTTATTGGAGAATATACGGGACAAAATCGAAAAGCAGTTGAACTTCCAAATATGTACTCCACCTGAAGAGAGACTCATGGTAACCTTGAGGTAAGTAATATATTTTTAGTTTCAAATTCAATACTACCTTTTGTTATATTACATATATATGAAGTGTTTTAAAATTACTATCTGAGCTAAGATAGTCCGTTTAGTGCAACAATATACAAGTGGAATAGCTAGAGAAAACATTTATTAAACCATCAACAGTGGTATGCAAAACAACAGCAGGAAAATTTTAGAAATAAACGAATTACAGTTTGAGTTTTGAAACGCAAAAATCCGCAGAGCTGCTTTTTTTTGCTGTTAATNATTTTAGAAATAAACGAATTACAGTTTGAGTTTTGAAACGCAAAAATCCGCAGAGCTGCTTTTTTTTGCTGTTAATACTTGTTACTGATCAGGTTCAGCTTGAACAATCGGAAATATGAGGTTGCTCCAGTTATTTTTCTTTGTTGGGCTAAGCAAATGCGTACTGTTCCAGTAATGGTCCTGTGACGGGCTAGGCAAAGGCGTAATGTTCCAGTTATTGTCCTGTGACGGGCTAGAAAAAGGCGTGCTGTTCCAGTTATGGTCCTTTGACGGGCTAGGCAAAGGCGTTCTGTTCCAGTTATGGTCATGGGACGGGCTAGGCAAAGGCGTACTGTTCCAGTTATGGTCCTGTGACGGGCTAGGCAAAGGCGTGCTGTTCCAGTTATTGTCCTGTGACGGGCTAGGCAAAGGTGTGCTGTTCCAGTTGGGATTTGTTGACAGAATATATGAAAGTGTGCTGGAGTGACATGACACACTACATGGAGTGATTGGTTCACCTTCAAGCAAGGACCGGTTGCCACCGTATGCGAGTGAGTAGTTTTTGATGTTGTGGTATAGCACTTACATGTGGGAGTAAACTCATCAGGAAGTAATAATCCTCGTCATATTTAATGTATTTTTTTCTCTTCAATTCGTATACGTGGAAACCTTTCTGTTTTTTTCCGGTTGTAGTAAATAGTTAAGAGCAACTCTTTTTTGTCCATGTCTCTTCTTCGGCTATTTGAATACTTATGACGATGTTGCACTTGTGCCTTGTGTCACAGAATGACTGCTTTTCGAGTCTGTTTCTTGCTCGCAGGACGATTGTTCACCACATTCCTGTTCAGTTGGTTCATCGTCATATTCGGCCGTGCTCAGACGGAGTGAATCGTCGCTCGCCGGATTGTCTGCGTTGCTTTTGTTAGGTCGGGGTACATTTCCAACGAAACGCTTTGGTGTCATGCAAAAAACTCATTTATTGAAAATATTTCCACTTAGAATTACCCTCAGATGCAGAGCCCGCTGGCTGGTCGGCCTTTGCAAGCTCTCGACGATAGGTGTCTCTTAAATACTGCCATTTCTTTTTAACGGCGGCGTCCTGAAACTTACAATAATTAAACAGGTGTTCAAAATGATATTTTGAAGATAAAGAATATATTATAAATACAACATTAAAATAAAATAAAATATAACTGTGTTGTTTGATTTCTAATGTACAGTTGTTAATATAATTGCTTATATTTACACTTAAAAACATTTTCCAAATATGGTCATTCTAATCTGGAGTGCACTCATACATATTTTGGTTAATATGTAGGTTAATCTGTTACTGTTTTCTTTGTTTCCGTTTCTTATAGACTGGACTAGCCTTCGGATCTTTGGCATTATCCCTCAGAATTTCTCACAATGCTATCACCAGGATCGTTTACGACTCGTGTGAAGCAATTTGGGTGACATTTAGTGACAAACACATGCTATTTCCATCTGTTGAGCATTTTCAACAAATCACGTGTAACTATGAGCGTATGTGGGATTTCCCAAATTGCGTTGGGAGTATCGACGGAAAACATATGGGCATAAAATTTCCCGCTCGTTTAGGATTTAAGTTTTCTAACTACACAAAATATCCACTGCATTCATCTTCAAGGGATTGCTAATACGAAATATAGATTTATAACGATGGATGTAGGAGATTATGGAAGACGAAGCGCAGTGGTGTGTTCATGGAAACCGGTGTGTATCATCATTTCGAAAATAAATTATTCAACGTGCTACCTTCTAAACCATTACCAGGGACAAATATCCAGGTCCACCATGTATTGCTGGGTGATCAAAGTTATAATTTAAAGGAATACTCAATTAGACCGTGTCCTACTGGCAATAATGTCGAAGCAGAAAAAGAAACTTTCAGTTACCGCTTCAGCAGAGCTAGACATGCGATCGGCATTATAGTGAGTAAATGGAGATGTCTAAAGAGTGAACTACAAGTAGATCCATGTCATGTAGACACTCTTGTGAAAATTGTTTGTCTGCTGCATAATATTGTGATTGATAAAGACGGTATATATGAGTCAACCTTGTTGGACTTCGACACCACTGGAAATAGCTAAGATAGCAGGAACCTGAGACGTTATAATCAGGGGCATAGCCAGGATTTATGTTAGGTAGAGGGGGCAGGGTATGTTAATGTAATAGGAGCTTTAGCTTAAGCTTACACACTCACTGTGATGCTTTGTACTAGATTCAGAACAAAATGTCTCGACAATTGTCATACATTTCTTTACTTCAACGTAAAATGCTCAGAAAAATCCACCAAAATCGTCAGTTATTAAAAAACCACTAAAATCTTGCATTATGCCACTCTTGTAGTATTACTTTAGATAATTTTATTTATTTGAACATGGTTTAGGGGGGCAGTTGCCACCTTTGAACCCCCATAGCTACACCCATGAGTTCTAATCACTCGTCACGACGCAATGTTTTCAAACAATATTTCATAGGTCACAATACATACCTTATGTAAGAAATGTTATCAATAAACATAATGACAGTGTTCAATTATAATGTGCTTACTTTGTTTTTATACTGGCAGTCGCTCTTTACAAACGTGTTGATAAACGCAAATAGACATAAAAAATATATTGCGTTTCGTTACGTACATATTAAGATTATTAAATGTATTTTATTACATACAAGAAGGTAGACAAAATGAATGGTACTCACTTGTACTTTCCAATAAGGTTGCGTTTTCATTCCACAGCCGGCCTACAACATCCCTGTTGTGATATGAAGCATCCTCTGTATTCCACAAACTACTTCTCTCTTTCAACGAAACTGACAAGTATCTCGCAATCCATAGCGTGATATAACTTTTTAATGAACTACGTCAGATACATCGGCCGGAAAAATAAAACTTATTTTAAATTCACCCGATGGATACCTGACGTCGCTGTGATCGGTCGATGAGATCGGAAGCACTGAGACCACGTGCACACCTTTTGCCGCATTTGAAATGATCGGGCTAGTTCGGGCGACGTCGGGCGTTGGCCGAATCGTCCGATATCGATGCCAATAGGTGGGACTGTTCCTGAATACCGCAGGGAAGTTAAACTCCCCCGCTCTGAGCTTCGGCAATGATGAAAAGCGGCGGCGCCTTGGCACTCAGCTGGCCAAGTATGTGGGAAGGGCAGCTCTCCCTCGATCCTACATGTGGCGCTATTTTTTCTGGCTGTGATATTTATTTTTCAAAGGCTACAGTAATATTCCCATCAATATAACATCATTTGTCCGTTATTTTGTAGCGTTGAATTTTTCCGGAAAATATGACTTTAGGATACATTGGCAGATATAGTACTCGATAAGCTATCAGATGTCACACTTAACAATTTTAAATTATTATTTGAAGCCATGCATCTAATTATGGTTTCAGATCTTTTAGATCATTATGTGAGGCGAAATTTGGAAACACGGTAAGGATAGACAGAGCTAGAGTATGTATTACACATTTCCTGTCCTTTTTGATGAACCGTGGCACACCAAACGAGTATATGCCATCCTCACTCAAGTAAACACCTTTAATGGGGATCCATCGTTGATTTCCCTCATGCTAACCGGACAGCAAGGATTGGTAAATTGATCTCGTACGTAGCTGGAAAATAAATCACAGCAAATGCACTGCTAGCCAATAAAATTGCAACACCAATAAGGACGCACCTGAAGGATCCCACATTGGGGAAATGCGTGAGCAGGGCACAAAAATGACGTGATTGGCTGTTTAGCCGAATGGCACAGCATATGCGTTAATGGCGACACTGGCAAGTGTTGTACATTATGTTTCACGCCGTTAAAGTGCACAGACGGAGTGAGAATTACGCATCTAATAACAGGAAAACCATACCAACAGGTTTCCGCCTTTGAACGCGGCATAATAGTGGCATATCAGGATTGTGGATTATACTTCCGCGAAATTGGTTCTAACGTCGGAAGAACTGCAGCCAGATACGGGATCAGTGGGTCAAAGAAGGACGGCTGAGACAGTGTCCTCGTCGCACGGACGAGCACGAGGACATACATCTGGTGCGCATGGTGATTATGGACGGTACAACCACATCTAAAACCATCGCTCAGGAGTTCAGGCATGTGGCACATCAATCTGTGTTCGCATGCATGGTTCGTCGCCATCTGTTGCATCAGGTCATATTGCCCATGCGCCCATTACTGCGGGAACCACTGACTACTTAACGCAGGCACCCGTGGCTGCGATAGCGCATGGAATGTTGTGCTTGTAAGGACGAATGTCATGCCATAAAACTTCTCCGATGAATCCAGCTTGCAGCACCACGATTGTATTATACATGTCTGATGGCAATGTGCCGCACACCTGGCCGAGTTTTGCATTATCTGCATTATGCACCATCATACCGGCCCAGCACCAGGAGTTATGGCATTGGGTGCCATCCGTTTCCAGTATCGTTCGTGCCTAATCCACATCGTTAATACGATGACCATCAACCATTACATCACGGAGGTGTTGGAGCCTGCTGTTGTCCCCTAACTCCAAAGGTCAGCGTGGGGCCGTGTACCAAAAGTACAACGCGCGACAGCATGTAACACATGTCATCCGACGGTTCGTGGATGACCATTAAGCTACACTGCTTCCTTGACCAGCAGGTTCATTGGATCTTTCAACCATCGGAAATGTGTGGTCCATGGTCGGAAGATGACTGGCATACCACAGGAAACCCGCGGCCACATGGATGAGCTTTGTGTATGTATCGAAGAAGCATGGGCGAATGCCCCAGATGGACATCCCAAGTCTGTTCCTCTCAATATCGCAGCGTGTAGCAGTGGTTATTGCCACGGTGGTACCACAAAGTGCTTCCCCGTGTTCTGTACGTCATACCGAACTGCAAGCAAGATCATGTTACTTGTGTATGGCGAGTAATATGTGCAATGAATCTGATTATCGCACATCACATCCTTCTCGGTGTTGCGATTTTAATGACCAGCAGTTTATGTTGTTGTTTACATATAACAAGTTATGTACAACTTAACATCTCGACGGCAGTGAGGTCATTATTAGAGCGACATCAATTTGCTCAGAGGAGCAGGAACGGGGAAGGAATCAGCCATGGCTTTGGTTTAAGAACCATCATAGCATTCGCTTAGGGATTTTTCGGGACACCATGGAGAACTTCAAATCAGTATGGCCGGACCGAGAATCGAACCCAGGTACTTCAGAATGCAAAGCCGTAGGTTTCCCACTGCACCTTCTCGCTTGATGTGTGCATCTAGTGACCTCCTTTATGC
>NQII01012877.1:0-17444 GCA_002778355.1 Clitarchus hookeri
AGCCATTGACCGGAAATATGCCTGGCACGCCGCGGAGATCTCTTCAGCCAGTAATATTTTGTCAGCGGCGGAGTGGCCAATCTCTTTTTGATGTAGATCAAGCACGTAGGTGAAGTTGAGTAAAGGACACCGGCCAATGAAACCACGGACTGTGCTCACGTGTTTATAAGGCAGTGGAATCTAGTCTCTCAACGAAAATCTTCACCTAACTTTAAGGAAGGGAACGTAGGAAAGGCAGTGTAGAGGATGGCTCTCACGAACGCTAACGCTACAGGTAGGGAAACCACGTGACCCTGTTGCCGCTATACACACCAAACTGATAACATCGGTCTCTGCTACCGAGCTGTTAAACACGCCGACGCGGCTTAAGTTTTTTCGACAGGTAACGTGCACCCGCGGAGCAGCTGTCGCCTAAACTTTCAAATTATTTTGTAAATCCGATATTTTCATTTACGTNAGGTAACGTGCACCCGCGGAGCAGCTGTCGCCTAAACTTTCAAATTATTTTGTAAATCCGATATTTTCATTTACGTGTTGTTTGCGAATCATGGATAGTAGCCAACACTCTCATATGACTTCACCCTGATATTTCAGTTCATTGATGATTCAAGCAACATATCTCAACAATGCGTGATAGATCCCTGAGTTTTTGCAAATCAATCAAATGTCTGCGGTATCAACAATTTTTATCAGGTCTTCTCGAAATATGAAACGAGCGTACTTGACGCCTTCTGCCGTCTTCGCGTCACTTTTCGAAGGCAACTCGTTGGTGAGATGTGTTGGAATGACGAGAGAGTCTTCATCCTTCTCATCACGTACTTNTCACTTTTCGAAGGCAACTCGTTGGTGAGATGTGTTGGAATGACGAGAGAGTCTTCATCCTTCTCATCACGTACTTCATCATCACTGTCACAATAGTCATGATCAGCAAGCTGTCTTCATGATCGGCTTCACCTCCTGTTTCATCCTTAACATCAAGTTTATTTTGCTTTGCAGGTGTCCATAGACATCATCAGTATTAAGAGCTGAAAAACAACTAATTTTGAAGTTCGTCGACTTCACACGAACGACTTGCAAGTGCACATTCCATACATAGCGACTCGTGTATTCCCCGTAGATCTCTCTCATGCAGTCATTAGCATTAACTGTCTCATCACAATCGTCTGCAGAAACTGTGCCCATCGATGTAGCAGGAGGCATTGGCGACATCACATGCTGGCTCCCAGTAGACGAAACCTTGCAGATCTTGATGTGTTCCTTCATTGTATCCCCTTGCTTAAACAGCATGCGGTCACTGTCGTAAAGGTTCATCCTGCGAGTTCCCTCGTCGCCTGTGAACATTTTATGCAGTGTATAATAGGAGGTAACGAAGTTGTCACATGCTGTCTCTCAGTGGGCGAAAAAACACTACATTTATCAGTATTGATGTGTTTATTTACGTTATCGCTTCAGGTGAACTTTCTGGAACATTTATAGCAGCTTGTAAAGGCATGAGATGGGTTCTTCAAACAGTCACACTTCTCATTTTGCCGTGCATTGCAACTTTTATTGAATGACTTTGCAAGTAACAGCATTGTTTTCCATGTAATTTTTGGGCAGTCGTTGAATTTACGCATGTAGCCGTGCATGACATACTCCATTTCACATTACCCGTTGCTTACATTGTCTTCAGGCATACACGAATTCATACACTTTACCCCTGCCGACTGAGTCCTGCAGACTGACTCCTGCCGACTGACTCATGCCGATAGACTGCTGCAGACTGACTCCTGCCGACTGACTCATGCCGATAGACTGCTGCAGACTGACTCCTGCCAATATGTTACTGATTTGCTGATTCAGTAACAACTAACCTATAAGTTATGCATATATTCATTTATTTATGTAGTTAATTCATAACGTTAAATGCATGCAGTGTTGGGTATCAACCATTTTTATATGAGCAATGACCGATGCTGGTTGACAAGTTATTGACCAACTAATTCTCGAGCTATACTAAAGGATGAATAAATTACTTTTGATACCGCACTCTCGCGAGCATTCCTATGGCTGTAGACGTACCACCATCTGTTCGGGACTCGATTTATCTATTGTACGAACTTTCCCTCATGAAATCACTTTTCGAAACACATTTTGAAGGAAGCATCAAACTGGAGGGACGTTTCTTGTACTGCTCTTTTAAGAAGCCCGGCTTATTTACTGAAGGCACTCTTACATACATTTTAAATGTAAAAAATTATAATTTGTTTATGTTAATATATGGGACCACTCTGAGAAAACCCACATACATATTCTTGCAGGTATAAATCGCACATAAATGGAAAACCCGTAGATGCAGCCATTGGTACATACATATAATATAAAAAAATATATTTAACATATGTTAGATATATATTACTTCTTTATAAAACATACACATAAATATAAAATTCTTATAAATTATTTATGCACAATCATTACAGACCATTCTATAAACGTAATCCAAAGTAAATTATATTTAAAACAATTTTATTACGTTTAATGCAAAAATCATGTAACATGGTACACATTTCAGACATCACAGTCGGTGAGAAGCGAGTAGGTATTACTACAGCCATAACGAGTTAAGTCCCCATCTGATCGTGTAGGACACTTTCAGGTGTGAAGAAAGCTTGTCGTAAAAGCGAGCGCCTGTATAAAGAATGTTCGCGCAAGGATTATAACTTTCAACTTCAAGTAGAATTCGTTCTCGAGTAGTTGTACCTAGATACACACATAGTGCATATGCTCGTCACAGTCGTCGCTGAAATACACTGACTAACCATCTTTCTGTAAGAGTTTGTGGGTAAACTGCATATACACTGAAAATCCAAAAAAACTGGTACAAATGCCTAATATCGTGTAGGGCCCCCGAGCACGCAGAAATGCCGCAAGACGACGTGGCATGGACTCGACTAATGTCTGAAGGTATGCAGGAGGCAATTCACACCATGAATCCTGAAGGGCAGTCCACAATTCTAATCTGTGCCAATTTGGGAAAGGGTTGAACGTCTGTTACGTTTAATGATTCTAGTCAGTCGTGGTTTGTCCCGTTCTTTCACGATCTTTTTCCGGCCACAGCGATGTCGAAGATGTGATTTTTTACCGGATTCCCGATATTCACGGTACACTCGTGAAATCGTCTTACACGAACATCCAAATGTAAATGCTGCTTCGGAGATACTATGTCCCATCTCTCGTGCGCCGACTATTACACAACGTTCAAACTCACTTAAATCTTGACAACCTGACATTGTAGCAGCAGTAACCGATCTAGCTGCCGACCGCATCGCGTTACTCTGATTGGTTCCATACTTCTGTTATTTACATACGCACGCATGCACAAATTTTTTTTTGTCTCTTCAGTGCACATGCCATCCTCTACTCCACCTTACTCGCCACTCGCACGAGCTTTAAGTGCGCCAGGGAATACCTCTGTAGGGGTCATCATATCATGACGAGAACACGCGTCTTGGTAACAGTAATTCGCTTGAGTACCACATTTCATTTAGAACGTATTAGGTAAGTAGGGCTTAACGTCTCGTCGACAGCAAGGTCAGAGCAAGTTTCTCAGAGAAAAAGGAATTGGTCAGGGAGGGAACCATGCCAGCATCTGCCTGGAGTGATTTCCTGAAACTACGGGGAAACAGAAATAATGATGGGTGGACAGGGACTCGAACTCAGGTCCACCCGAATGCGAGTCTGAAAGTTAACCACTGAGCCGCCTCTCTCGGTGACGTATTAGGAATAAAATCTCTCTAAAAAAAAAAGATACATCCTAAGTCAGGGCTGCACAAGCTTAGTAAATATACGAAAACGCAATCATAAATGGTATAGCCACGCCACGGTTAATATAAGCGAATTTTGTTTTCCTTGCTTAGTTTCTTTTTACGTACTGTTACGAATCAGCTTTTAAGCCATTCATACCCGAAACCGTTTAAGTGTGTAGCTCAATAATGAGTCATGATTAGGTAGAGCACAGCAGTATAAGATGTATTTTATTGAACATAAAGATTATACAATAACTATTTACGTGACTATTGATCGGGGGAACTTAAATTGAATACAAAAAAGCTTATTGATTATATTAATATTTATTGTAACCTCACGCCGTTATTAGTACAGTCTAATTGGAAAGTCCCCACCTTGTTCATGTTGCCGGAGGCTGTTTCTAGGAGGTGGTTAACGACGGCCGGACACACCCATCTTCAGTGGTCTTCTCTCTGATCGGGTCGACGACAAAAGACGCCGCTCCCAGTGTTACACTGGCCTATATCGGGTGCGTTGTTTATTATTTTCACCCTCGTTTATTGACCGGTGGAGGGGATTTCTGCAACTGTCTTTCGCAAAGTGTTGCTTCAATCACGTTCATGTCCTGGTTCCATGTTTGAAGGTATGATCAGGCAAGGCCGTCCTGTTAAGACGTAGTCACTGCATAACAATACAGTCCTCATTTCATACTTCCACAGTTACACGTAAACACTGTCACTGACCTGGCGAATGCAACTCACATATGCAAACCATACTAAACAGTATGGAAATCGTGCAAGGAAGGGTTTGCGATTGAGCATTTACAAGAAAAATAGTTCAGTTACTTAATAATTTGTGTCAACCCCCTGAAGTTGTGCTACCTATTAGATATGCTAACAAGTGTTGTACGTATACCAATGGGTTAGTGAAATATTTACTTGATTGTTGAGAGTTTTTTTAAGTATTTTTCATTCACGTAATTAACGAACATGTCGTTATAGTGATCCTGCGACCACGGCTTAAGGTAACTCTTATGATGTTTCCTTCAGCTAGTTACCATATCTAGAGCTGTTTCCGCTATAATCTTAACTTAACTCCTAAATTTATTCGGAACTTCAGTTCTTTTTTTTTTCACACCCCTGCATGTGCTATCGGAGCTCCAGTTTTTTAAAATGAACATTAACACCACATTTTCTTCACATTATTGCGATATCGGACCATGGTATAGTTCTAATGAAATTACCGTATTGCTTTCATTTGTGTGAATCAAAAGTGTTGCTCTGCAAGACCAAGCAACCATAGTGCATTCAAGATGGAGCCGTGTGCTTATTTCCGGGTAAAACGCGTAGGCGAAACAACTGAACCGATACTCTTCTGTTTGCTTTGTACATACTCATATTCCATGCTTATCTTCATGTAATTAAATATTTGACACGACCTACAAAGTTCCCGTCTACGCCGACCCAGAGGTGGATATTCCCGGAACACTGTTTTCCTACCCTTGCAATTAAAAAACAAAAACCAAGCTAAGAACGCTTCTCTCTTTTTTTAAGAGGATGTGGGGAGCTTGGCTGCTATGGCAAACGAAAGAGAAACACAACACGCATTAAAACACTGTTAATTAATTATATGTACTTAAAAACAAGAGTTCATGATTAAATCGAATAAAACATGTAAAATCCAACGAACTTTAGACCTCGCCTAAAACCTTCGTTCACTTTATATAATCTAATATTAATATTTCTATATTAAATTCTACTTAATGTATGTGGACACAAAACATTTCAAATAAACATAATTTTTTTATTGACTACCTAATGTGGAAAAATGTTATCTAACTGAATAAACTAACATGTTTTCTGGGGTCGCTCCCGGATTTCCGTGCCAGGCGATGCCGCTGGCCGGCGGATTTTCTAGGGGATCTCCCATTTCCCCATCTTTGTGTTCCGGCGCTGCTCCATACTCACTTCGCATCGCCCTCATCAGCTCTCAAGACCTCGATGTTAAGAGCCGTTCAAATATCTTCCCTCACAGTTCATATATATTTTATATTATTATATCATTCGCCATTCTGTCCGCCGAGAATTTTCAATGGAAATACTAAGTTTTAAAATGTTAAAGTGACGATATAATCAGGTAAGTCACCAAAGTAAGCATGTGCATGTGAGTATGCGCGGATGTCTCTACAACAGTTGTAACACCAACAATGCAACAGAATTGCTGCATCCCTCCTCTCGACTGAAGTAGCCACTTTTTACTTCTGCATTGTTCTTTCTCACCATGATGTATTTTTTATGCTTGTTGATTTAAGATTTTAAGAATTTACTTTTAGTGACAGCGTCTTGAGTCATAGCGTGCAGTGCAGGAGTAACATCTCAATTATACATGTGTAACTAATTTACAACTTGAATAATATAAATATTTCTTTCCTGAAGAAAACTCATCAGCGTGCAAAAGAAGGACATGGGGTCGGTTAAAAATACTTCCTTGTTTGAGAATTCAATTCACTTAAGACTTCTTTTGTGCCGAACATCCCGATATTTCTCTGAAATATGAGACAGTTCTAAAGTTGAATCAAAAAAATTATTTTAAAAATGTTTTTATTTAAGTATAGGCAAGATTAGATTTCTTTGTAAAACTTAATCCTTTACATCCCCGATGGTTGTGTGGTTTAGATGACAGATCTGCAACTCATCTCTCAACTGTCTCTTATATTTGGTATGTTTATAACAGCTTCATAAGAGACGAGTTTGGTTCTTATTGATTCAAGTAAACGATGGTAATTATGATCCTCACGAACTAAATGTTAACCAGAAGAGCACGAATAAGAAAACGACGAGCAGTTAGAAAAAACTAATTGATGTAAGGCTACGTTATATGGTTCTCAGTATGTTACATAATTTAAAAACAAATATAACATTTCGTATTGGAATCGCAACAGTCAAATGCACGAGCGACTTCACAACTTTGTGGTGGTTTTCAAAAAAATGCATAGAGTAGCGATCATGTAGTTCATTGTCTTTACTACAGTCTGTCTCGAATTTTTCGATACCCAAGTCCCCAACTGATCAAAACGTTAGGAATAGAGCTGTTATAATATTCAAACCTATGTATTTCTATACTGCATTATCAAACGAAATACTGTTCTTATTCAATACTTCGGAGGAAAATTAAGGAAACTGTGCGACACTAGCTGGATCAAACGTCATACTGCAGTGTTAACAGTTTAATTTACAAATGCACAAAGTAGCAGAAGCGCTGGAAATTTGTTTTCAAATTAAAAGCATGGCAGGCAGCTGTTAATGTAAGGGCACTGGTCATAATACTTAGTGATCCGATATGTATTGTGACATTTACAAATCGTAGTGACGTTTTATCACTAACACTCCCTCTCATACAGTTTCTCTATAAGTAAATGTTACACAGGCAGATTGCTTTCATTAGTATGAAAAGAAAATAAATGTTTTGAGAGCTAATAGAAATATCTAACCTTAGAGTTGTTCAGTTTTTTAATACTTTTTTCGCTAAAGCTGAAGAAACTGCATAATCATTATGTATAAATCTCATTGTCCATCGTACCATCAAACAAGAAACTGCTAAGTACCTGAAAATATTACTAAAGATTAGAATGTCGATGTTAAAAATTCCACTGGCAATTTTTGCCAAACGCCCTGCCCGAATTCAGGTATCTACTAGTGTACTTGCACCCTTGTATATTTTGCAGACCCTTGGCAACATACTTGATGAATTCGGACAGGCAACCTGGTTGGCTTCGACCACAGCTATTACCCAGCCAATTCCTTTCATTTAACATGCATTTCTGTGAAGGACCTGTTAATTTCAGAAATTTTGTATGGTTAAACCAAGGATTCAATATCATTTAAATTTTAATTGCATAACGTTTATTGTCATGCTGCTTGTATGTAAGTTTTCACATTTGGTTGCTTGTTTTACATTGTTAGCTTCTGTAGGTTATGAACAGATAGGCCGTATACGAATTAATTATTTCTATTTTTTTTAAGGTGTATTTTTCCATAATTATTTACATAGTTTCAAATATTATGCCTTCGAATAAGTGATGTAGCCCTATTAGACTTCAAATAAAATAATCCTGTAGAAAATCAATTGTATTCTACAAAATGCATTTCCAAATGGCAGCACATTTAAGCCGTAAGACCGTGAGAAGTATACATATTCATTTAATTGTATACTTGCAATTCGGACAGCACTGAAAATGTCACTTACCGGGACAGGTACGCATGTCCATGAACGTAGTTCAGGTGAATTCGGACGCGGCATAATATTTCTAATCACGTTTCTCTTGTGAATTCGATAGTGCAAAATGTTTTTAATTACTTCTTATCTGGCCTTAATATATCATACAACAAAATAAAATTTGAAACTTTTTGCGCCTATGTTCTCTATTGTTTTAAAAACTATCTGCAAAACCACATAATGTAGAGTTTTCATTGTGAAAAGCTAAATAAAATGGGTGTATGGTAATAATGGACCATGTCCATAGTTTTGTAGTGGAACAAGTGCGTACAATATCCGAAGATTGCTGTTTAAACAGCTGTCTTGTATGGCAGTGAGTGTTGTCAGTCCCGTGCAACGTCCCCCATATTGCACACAATAAAAAAATTATTCCTCTCATACTGTAAATAGAAACATCTCAATGTGCTTCCTTTAAAGTACGTGCATTGGGATAGTCCGACTGACAAGGGAACGTAGTTAATCGTTTTGCACAAGGAGCTGCACGTGGGAAAGCCTGATCTGTAAAGTAATACAGAAGTTGTTACTGCCCTACTTCAGTTAAGCACAACTATTCTGAGAAAAATCTTTAAAATTTTAGTTTTTTGCTGTAATTCGGAAATATTGCCAAGAAAATGTGTTATGAATATAATACAAATTAAAAGTTATTTATTTATAAATTAAAATCCTCATATTTTTAAAACGAGATGTTTCTATTGAGATAATTGAAATAAACAATATTGTTGGCTTTGTATATCTTATAAACTGGAGTAATGCATTTCACTGGTATTGTAAAACAAAAGGTTGTTTTAACATGCAATACATAAATATTTTGTTTCGAAACGCACTTAGCCAGGCCGACGATTACTGAAAATATTTCCTCTATAATAAACGCATTAGTAAGACAAAAGACAGTGTCACGCAAAACTATACAATACTCTTTATCACAAAAGTTTATTTACATTCAAAATTCAGGAATATTTTCGAACCCAAACATATGATAACGCTCATCGCATGAGAAGAATTAAAACCAAATACGCTTTTTTCTTCCATTAAATACACAAGACTATNCATATGATAACGCTCATCGCATGAGAAGAATTAAAACCAAATACGCTTTTTTCTTCCATTAAATACACAAGACTATTTTGTGAAGTGAAGGCAGCTGAACGTCGTTAGGAGTCAGTCGGCAGGAGTCAGTCTGCAAGAGTCAGTCTGAAGAAGTCAGTCCGTAGGAGTCAGTCTTGAAGAGTCAATNGTCAGTCGGCAGGAGTCAGTCTGCAAGAGTCAGTCTGAAGAAGTCAGTCCGTAGGAGTCAGTCTTGAAGAGTCAACCTGCAAGAGTCAGTCTGCAGTAAACAGTCTGAAGAAGTCAGTTGGCAGGAGTCAATCTGCAAGAGTCAGTCTGCCAGATTCAGTCGGCAGGGGTAAAGTGTATTAATGCATGAATGACTGAAGACGATGTAAGCAACGGGTAATGTGAAATGGAGTATGTCCTGCACGGCTACATGCGTATCTTCAACGACTGCCCAAAAATTACATGGAAAACAGTGCTGTTACTTGCCAAGTCCTTCAATAAAAGTTGCAATGCACCGCGACATGAAAAGTGTGACTGTTTGAAGAACCCATCTCATGCTTTTATAAGCTGCTATAAATGTTCCAGGAAGTTCAGTTAAAGCGATAACCTAAATAAACACATCAATACTGATAAATGTAGTGTTTTTTCGCCCACTGAGAGACAGCATGTGACAACTTCGTTACCTCCTATTATACACTGCATAAAATGTTCACAGGCGACGAGGGAACTCGCATGATGAAACTTTGCGACAGTTACCGCATGCTTTTTAAGCAAGGGGATACAATTAAGGAACACATCAAGATCTGCAAGGTTTCGTCTACTGGGAGCCAGCATGTGATGTCGCCAATGCCTCCTGCTACATCGATGGGTACTGTTTCCTCAGACGAACATGACGAAACAATTAATGCTTATGACAGAATGAGAGACCTACGAGGCATGAGTGAGTTTGTATGTGTGAAATGTACACTTGCAATTCGTTCGTGTGAAGTCGACGAACTTCAAAATAAACTGTTGTCAGGTCTAAATACTGATGATGTCCATGTGACTCCTACAAAGAAATGTAAACGTGATATTGATGATAATAGAGGAGATAAAGACATCATGAAGACAGCTTTTATGATAATTGCTATGGTGACCGTGTTGATGAAGTATCTAATGAAAAGGGTGATGATTCCCGCAATGTTTTTACATTTTTAATCAACGAATTTCCATCGACAAGTGATGTGAAGAAAGCAGAATGCGTCAAGTACGCATACCCAATAGACTTTGTTTATAGACTCAGATATTTTATATAGCTGTAAAAACGCGGTTATTTCTCTCGCATTGTTAAGATATCTTCAATCATTAATGAACTGAAGAATCGATGTTATATAATATGAGACAATTGGCTACTATCCATGATTTACAAACAACATGCAAATGAAAAGATAGAATGTGCAATTTAATTAGAAAGAGAAAATGTATATAACAAGTAAATAAAAAAAATATATATATACTTTTTAATGTGTGTTAATTACTTTTACAGTAAGTTCTAATTCATTGTTACATACAATCGATTTAGAGAGTCTGTTTCAAATCAAATTTGTGCGTGCATGTCTAGGAGGAGGGCTATGGTAGATTCTGAAGTGTTATGTCATATTCGAGTCGATTAAAATCGGCTGAGTTCTACATGCCCAACGAAGGAACTGAGAAATGTTTTTTGGTGCAACTTTTAAGACCAGTCATTCGTGTGGGAATAAAGGCGCATAAAGGTTCGTTGTAGTTATATAACAAAGGTTGTATGATTGTGATCGACCGGCGTGAGAAGTGCGGCAATCAATTGGTGGAATTGCTCCTGGTGGAGTCACCGGAGGATAAGTAAATGGAAGTGGAGACAATACTAGCATAATTATTACTGGAGTACGTACGTTGTCATTCTTGGTTCATGATGCATTAACAAACATATCTGAATTATTTGTATAGTCCAGCGTAAATTGACATGAATGGTTTTGTGGAAAATATAGTTTCTCGAAGAAGTTGTTGCCTATATACGGAGCACAAAATTGATGAACATGGTGTATCCATCGTCAGNAAAATATAGTTTCTCGAAGAAGTTGTTGCCTATATACGGAGCACAAAATTGATGAACATGGTGTATCCATCGTCAGTAAACGACCAAGTATGGATTTCTTTATACTTCTATAATGTTGTTTATCATCGCATGATTCTCTGTACCTGATGTCCTTGGGGTCCCCGGCCAATGCATATGACGATGCTATCTTTGGAGCACAGAGATAAACAGCCCAATTACTGTCTTCACTCACGAAGCTGGATACTACCCTAGAAGTTTCGTATGGTGGAAATTCATTACACTGTAGATGTAAATATACGTTCTCACTACATATTTCAAAGTATATCGAGCTGTAAATATCACCACATTCATTTTTAAAAGTAATACCGCACTGCACACAATGTAAGCCTTCACGTACATGNTCGAGCTGTAAATATCACCACATTCATTTTTAAAAGTAATACCGCACTGCACACAATGTAAGCCTTCACGTACATATACGTAGCAAGTGCAGGGGTTGTACATTATGCATGGTGCCGACATGGTGTTAGTAGGATCAGACAACAGGAACACTTCTTCATCTTCCCCACAGTCTTCAGCAAATGGTTCGTCACCATCGTATCCAGAGTCCATGGTGGCTGGGCTGGCTGACTGCTAGACTGGTACTGTGGCTGACCGCAGACTAAGCAGAAGAAGACTGTGGTATACTTAGCATGTAAGTGGTGAGCATAGCCACTGCTGCTAGACTGAATACTATATGTTTCCGTATCCATGGTTCACAGACAATTATTCCCATCTGCTTGGTCAGGAGTTTTCATGGCGAAAACTTAGCTTAACAGAG
Organism: Clitarchus hookeri; assembly: GCA_002778355.1. Taxonomy (NCBI): domain Eukaryota; kingdom Metazoa; phylum Arthropoda; class Insecta; order Phasmatodea; family Phasmatidae; genus Clitarchus; species Clitarchus hookeri. Next base: position 11,988 of record NQII01012877.1, read on the forward strand.
TGATTTCTGTCTGCAACCCACACACACACTAGTTTGCAGATAAGTCCAGGATGGTTCACGGCAGCTTACAGCACTGTGCAGGAGCCCGGTAGACGGCTCAACATGTCGTAGTAGCACTTTGTATGATTCTTTAAACATATTTGTAATGTGTCAAGTAAATTTTCCTTGGTATCCTCGACAGTAAATGCTCGCGTTGAGGATCATCATATAAAGTCTTGTAAACTTCGCTTAAAATTCGGTTTTTTCATTTCTTGTAGTGTGAATGGAATTCTATACATTTATGGTCGGCAAAGGTTAACTGCACATTGGCTGTTATGACAGTCTCTCACAATTTCACGTTTTATACAGTCTGGCATGGCTATTGTATCCCATGTGAAGTAAACATGTTCATTTGCACATTACTCAACACATATTACCAGAGGATTGTCCTCACAACATTCCACACTCTGGAAGCCCGGGAGCACACACCAGTAATCTTGCTCGTGATCAAGCATGGCTGAGTGGTGGCTGATGACTGGATCAAGACTGATATTTGGAGTATGAATGCGCCATACACATTGCAGGTAAGAGGGATACACAGAGTCTCCCAAGTTGTTCTGTTATTCTTAAAAATTGTGACGTGAAATTCTCCAGAGCAATGCTCAGACCGCCATTTTATCTTGTAACTGTCTGGTCTTTTGGGTTGATATACAATTTTTCTATGACCCCAAATTTTATGTAGGCTTTATTCTTTTGCTTGACTTATCAGCTGATTGGTAGTGCAGGGCAGCTTCGAGTCTGGCAGGAGGTTGTACACTGTGCAGGTAATATAGCAGCATGGTATTGGATCCTAGATGAAAAAAACATCTTCTTCATTCATTCTGACCTAATATTCAAATCCGTTGCAGGCTGGTACTTGCTCTGGGAGTCCGGCTGGATTGACATGTATGCGGTGGTAGCCCATGGTAACATTAGAGTAAATGGTTACATCTTCAGGCCAGAACTGCACAGATCAAATTTGATGAAAATAAGGTCATAACTAATACTACGAACCTTCTCCTCCACTTTTACATCGGTTTCCTCTTCTCCGCCACCATTCTGGATGGGCCAGTGCTAGCCTGTGCAGCCTAACGATTCATTTTCTTTTCCATTATTAGTTAACACCACTTACAATACGCCAATCAGGTGCAAGTCTGTGAAAATTATAACAAAGCTATTCCCACGCATGCTGACTTAGGCTATCTGACACCATATAAACTGGGAAAACTATGTGGAAGCATGTACACANAGCTATTCCCACGCATGCTGACTTAGGCTATCTGACACCATATAAACTGGGAAAACTATGTGGAAGCATGTACACATGAAGACTACAGTTACCGGACACCATGCAGGTGCAGGCCTGTGAAAATGATAACACAGTCCTTCTCATGCAAGTTCGGATATGTTTTTAAACTATGACTAGGTCAGCTGCCCTGCCTGAACATGCATGCTCGCAGACTTAACTACCAGTACCCTAAATTGTATACTTATTTTATTCCAGAAGTATATTTTTTTCCATAATTTATCTCCTAGAAGTATTAGTTTCTTTTCTCTGCTTTGAAGAACAAACTGTTTAAATACATTTTTTTTACAAATAAGCTTTACACTACCTTTTTTTCTGAAATCAAAGGGTTACATGACAATCAGTAAAATAATAGGTAAATTGTTTAAAAATTATAAACGTATTTTATTCAGCAAATTCTTTCATTATATTTTCACACACATATGAAGCAATATAATTTTACATAAAAAATATAAGTTTCCTTATATCCTTTTTTTCTGCATTTATGTTGCAACATATTTTTTTCATTACTCATACATAGATAATCAATATATTTGTTAAGATAACCAAGCTTTTTTATGAAAAAATGTCCTGCTTCTTTAGTTTACACACACCGACGCACACCATGTACCTAAAACTAGAATTGGTAACAATAAATTTATTCACACTATGTTGCTCTGCTCGAAATGCTGTTTATTTATATTGTTTGTTATTATCGCCTGTCCTTCACCATGAGCTTGTAATTACCTCGCACGGCAGGCTGCGACATGTCGTGGTCTGCTCGATGAACGGAACCGTGTCAGCTTCTTTGTCTGGTGGAAGTCTATGCGTCTCGTCATCGCATTCTTCACTGCAGCGAATCACTGTTTCCTGCCCCCTCGATATGTTTCGTAGTCCCTACGCTGGATTCCTTTTTTAATGATGATTGTTTCATCCTTGTTCAGCACAAACAGTTCGTCGGTGCTGCATGGTAGGGCTAAGTCTGGCCTCACATTGTACTTTGCGTAGGTTTCACTATCGCACTGGGTTCTGTCCATAAAATACACTTTTGACTTGCCTTTGCCGTTCATGATTCTCAAGTTGTACGCAGGCGCCAGGGTGTAACAGAGGACGGAATGTTCGCACCATCACAGTATTTTTTTTTCACAGCATCCTCACACCGTGGTCTCCTAGCCAGTACTCCACTCGCCAGAACACGGGGATGGCGTTGGGATAATACTTCACCATACCTGACTCGAAGGAGCTGGTGCACATTACCTCGTACATCGAAGATTGTGGTGAGGGTGTGATGGGAGTGGCTGTGGCGGGCTTCAACCAACTACTGCTGATGGCGGCAGTGGTCTACGTGGAATCCTCATGTACTGGAAGCCATATGTCACATGTCGTCGAGGTGAAGGTGGTGCTGGGTCGGAGACCTGATGTGATTGGCTGCATGAGGTCGGCGGTCGCTTGGTCTCCAGAGCCGTTCATGTTATTCACTGTGCTGATCCTTTGTTGATGGAGGAGGTGGTGTAGGTGGTGGCTGCTGCTGCTTTGCGAAATAGCCCCTTNTTCACTGTGCTGATCCTTTGTTGATGGAGGAGGTGGTGTAGGTGGTGGCTGCTGCTGCTTTGCGAAATAGCCCCTTGCACCAGCTGCGGGAATGAGGAATGTCTGGATTGGAAGTGGTGAAGCCTTCGAAGCACTCCTTGCAGGGCAGGCAGTCACGAATATCTTCTTCTTGCTGCAGGTAGGCTGGATGTATTTTGTACAAGTACCGAACATCGTGGTGTACATACGTCAGCAGGAACTTATTCGGTATAAAGGCCAGTTCATTATCTGAATCTTGGGCAGCAAGTGACCGTAGCCTTCCATACACAACGATCGCCGAAATTTTTTTCTGACCACTGTGACAGCATGCGAACATCTACTGCTTGGCGATGAAAAAATTCCAGACCATAAATAATCTGTTTACTTTAATTCGAGGAGGTGATGGTGATGGCAGCAGCACGATACTGGGTCCCAAGCCCTTTATACGCTGGTATATGATTGCAATGGAGGGGGTAGGCGAAGGTGCCTGATTGGCTCTAACAAACTAGTCAATAGGAAAACAGGCATGGGATGGGAAGATGTAGTAGGTGAAAAGGGTNGTGCCTGATTGGCTCTAACAAACTAGTCAATAGGAAAACAGGCATGGGATGGGAAGATGTAGTAGGTGAAAAGGGTTTTCGAGTGGGGAATGAGTGGGATTAATGTATCTGGAAAGAGGGAGTGGGGGACATATGTCCTGGTTTGTTTAGTTTTTTTTGGAGGGGAGGGGAGGATGGATATCCAACATACGCAATAAATATCTTTAATNGGTTTGTTTAGTTTTTTTTGGAGGGGAGGGGAGGATGGATATCCAACATACGCAATAAATATCTTTAATGTAAAATGTCATTTAAATATAAACCGATTTAAAAATGCATTAAATAGAGTACAACATTTATTAATACCTTGAAAAAAATATTTTTTTAAAGCATTTTTTTATATTTTAATTACGAAAAATTCAAAATTGTTTTTAATGATTGTTATAATAATAAGATCTTATTATTACAGAACAAAAACTTACAGTGTTTTAAATACAATTTTTTCTCCTTTAACATTATGTTACCTATAATTCTTAAAAACCCTTGTCCCAGTGCATGTCCCGATAGCTGAGTTGTCTAAAGCATCTTCATGCAGACTCAAGGTTCGCCATTTCAATCCTGCTCTCCTCGTGACAATATTTTGTACTCTGCGAAAATTAAATAAAATAAGCTGCGCCCCTAACGGCCAACTGTAGAACCAACATTGTGTTTGTGCGAGAGCGAAACCAGCAGTCCTAGCAGGTGAAAGTTGTACAAAGGACAAGTGGAAACAAGATGGCGTGTTCAAACAAAGGTGAGTAATTGGTTTTCACCCCCCTGTTGCAATAAAGAACATCACAGGGATATGTGTTGCACTCTAGTGGACGACGAGAGGAAGTACTGCATGTGGAGATAATGCAACAGATGCTAAGGTGAGTAATTGGGAAACAAAATGGCAGGCAAAAACTAAATGGCTGAAACAAAATAGCGACTAGAAACGAGATGGTGGCTAGAAACAAGAAGGTGTATGGAAACAAGATGACTGACAGAAATAATGTAGCACCTGATAGGCAGATCCTCAGTTTTATATCTTGTCCTGGAACATACATTATCTATATATTCACCCTGTTCTTCATCGGAGGTTATGTGTATAATATGAACTTTGTGACTGTAGCTTTTATGGATGGGAAATGGCAGTCAACTATTCTTATAACATGCCTTAAAATATTCTTGAATGTATCACCTTGTTCGTAATTTTAGGTGATGTCTATGATATGAGTTTGGTGACCATTGCTTCGGTAGGTGGGAAATGGTAGGCAACATTTCTTCTTACGATGGCTTAATATGTATTTAACATCACCACCCTGTTCGTCGTCGGAAGTGATGCTTAGGATATTTCTTTGGTGGTTGTATCTTAAACGGTTCGGAAATGGTAGCCAAAATTGATTATAAGTGGGCTTAGGGTGTGCTTGACCCGGATACACTGTTCGTCGTCGGGGGTGGTTCCTATGTTATGAATTTGGTGGTTGTATCTAAAACAGCTTAGATATGACAACTAACATTGTTTATAAGATACCTTAATGGCATATTTGCTCCATAGATCCTTTTCGTCGTCGGGGAAATGCCTATCTTATAAATTTGTTGGCTGTACATTAAAAATTTCGGGTTTGACATCCTACTATGCTCATAAGAGGTCTTAGGGCATACAAGACCCAGCGGTCCTTTTCGTCGTCGGGGATGATGCCTGTGTTGTGAATTTGGTGACTATATCTTAAAAAGTTCGGAAGTGGAAGCCAACTATGCTTATAAGAGAGAATAAGGCATAATTTACCATACCACCCTGAATTACTTCAGGGGAGATGCATATGAAATGAATTTTATGACTATAGATTCAGTGTATCGTAAATAATGGCTTGCTATGCTTATAAGAGGGCTTAATGCATAATTGACCCCACTACCTCGATTGACATCGGTGGCGATGTATATGATATGAATTTGATGACTATAGCTTTAATGGAAACTTAAATAATGGTTAGCTGAGCTTGTAAGTGGGCTTAAGGCATAATT